>JXSR01S056435.1:30951-55399 GCA_000969725.1 Ophiothrix spiculata | reverse complement strand
ATTTGTTCTCTGATAATCTCACAGCATGTGGAATACCATTATACGAGATATGGTGATACTCCTATGCCTATAGACCTTGGTATTGGATTCAGATTGTCATCTTTTAACCTCTTTTAAAATTTTACGAATATGATGACGAAAAAATTCCTTTTTTGCATTTTCACGAAAAAGAATTGCAAAACGAGTTAAAATCCCCTATTTTTTGCAATACAATGAGTATGTCCATCCATAAGTTCAGAGAGCTGACCATCTGCGGTGGTGACTTTTCTCTTTTTCGTGTTGCTTTACTCTTTAAAGACTGTTAGGTATGTACTTAAATAGTTCATAACAAATGACTTTGTCACAACACGTTGAAAACATCGGGAGGCAGTTAGATGGTAGTCATCAAATGACTCCATGACGAACCAGTGAGAACTCGACACACCATCACAAATTGTTTGCCCTGATTTCTGTCACTTGTCTGCCCTCAAATACTTACATTTACCTAGATGATTTACCTATAATTTTTCAAGTTCAATTGTTTCCTGGCTTTTGATACTTTTACATACAGTATAGGCAATCATGAGAGCAAGCTTAACACCATTAACACAAATAAAGAACACTGGTTTGATAAAATGAACTGGTATTTATATATAGATCTACCATCGAACATAGATTTTAAGGTGTTGAAATACTCATGTCAAAATCTAAAACCGCTTGATATCATTTTTTAACGAATCATCTATGCAAACTTCTATTGACGTCCAAAGCTTTGTTTCACTGTTCTTCATGCCCTGAATGAGGACAATCAGCAGCGAATATGACTTTTATACCCATTATATGTACATCTTGCGGCTTATTCTCCGATAAAGCGGGCAGCTTTGGTTAGAGAAATGTTAAAATTTCGACTACTATGAAAAACATACAAAATCATAAACTCTTATGGTTTCTGTCTGTGCACTGTTTCTGAAGAAGAAACAGTGCATGGGAGATGTTTAAAAATACTTGATTTTTAAACATGTCGCTACGTATCTGTTTGATTCATTTCTTTAATGTTCATTTTTGAGAACATTTGTTTTCTTACAAATTTGATTTTTACACTCTAGAGGAGCTCTACACATACTACACTGTGGTGTAGTATTTTTGCTCATCGCGTTTTGCTGTTATGTTGTGTACATTATGTTTGATATGGTCGAATATTTTAGGGAACGGGGGCTCATGAAACAGAGAAAGTATGGCTGGCGACATGAGGAAATTGAAGATTTTGCATTTTCAGGTGACTCTAATGTGACTCTAATGCATTAACTAAACCAATCAAATCATTTGTAATAGGCTTAATAACGTTAAACAAGTAACACGAACATGAGCGACACCAAAACTGCAAAGTTGCACACTTTATTTAGGAAAATGAGCCTTGCACTGACGGCCACATTATTTTGTATTATTTTGTATGCTATCACGATTTCTTCTTTTGGCTAAAATTAATACAAATGAAAAGAAAAACATTTAATTCAGCGTATCTGAAACTATAAAGAATTACTTAACTTTTCGGAGTAAGTGTATGTGATATACAGGGTGTCCCACAAAAAACGCAACGAACTTTGAACTGTTATTTTGAGAGAACAGAGTCCAATGGTGAGCAAACGTTACAATAATATTATAGAGTAGACCATTGGCTTTAACAGGATTTTGACGTCATTGGGCACACGTTGAATGGAAATTGCTAAAAACATCACATGATTAGGAGAAGCATCACTTGAACCAATTTCATGACATAAGGACTCAATTTAATGATGATCTGCTGATATTAAGCAGATTGTTGCGTCTGGTTTAGTCAACCTGTTGCGTCCCCTTGACGGGCCAGATGAATTATTAGGTCTTAAACTCCTTTGTCTTCAGTTTTCTTCCGTGGTTTCGGTTAAAGACTTATTATTGGTTGACATCTTTCATTAGAATCCATTTTTTCGACTCTTTTGGTAGAAATTGTATCCTAAACTACCCGATTTTTGCACCAGAAGTAACAGAGTGAAGGAATATGAGAGTATCAGGAAGATCCGTACTTTAATTGAACATTTTGACCTAGTTAAGTTAAAACTGAACTTAAAATATCACTTAATGTTAAGTACAGGTCAGGTAAGATTGGGTTGGATTGATTCTGCTCCAGTTGCTTGCAGAATTCTTTTCATTTCCAGTTTGCATTTCTTTAGCTGGAAGTCTAAACTTACAAATCGGACCAAAGTTGATTTAAAGGGCTTTTTTAAATTATCCATATCTTTGGACTGGAATGGTAAAATAAAACGGGACAAAAAGCACGTTGTAGAGTAGTTACTCTACTTTTGAAAAACATATATTAATATGATCTAATCTTTTGGCAACTATTTTTAAATATTTTTTATTTGCTCGTTGCATTAATATTGGGACAAGCTGTATATAAGATATATTCATGGAAAATATATTAAATTTGATAATTGGAGAGACATACGGTAGTCCTTAAAACTAAATAAAAAGGTATTGTTTGTTTACTATTCTTCAAGTGATACATATCATCATGATACATATCAATTTATTTCCCGATTTAAAGAGAGTATAAGAAAAGGGAGATGCTTTGTATCTAGGGGTTTGCCATAAGATATAGCATACTGTTTCATTTTAAATGACGTATTTGTACATTCTAAAATTAATCAAACAATCAATTAACCAATAATCCCTGATTGAAATAGAATAAGAAATAGTGTAAACAATTACATTTTTAATTTAACAAGCGTTTGTTGACGAATACTCGGCATACTATTTCATAAATTATCAGAAATCAACAAAAACAAGACTAAAATTAATTACCCTTTTTGTGCTAAAGGTACTTTTACATTGAATCGTCATGCAAATGTTTTATATCATTTTTGACTTGCAACAAGCGAGCATAATGCGATTTACACATTAAGATTATTTTTTTTTGCTAATTGAATTAATATATTTAATAATTTCTGTTTTATAATCTCAACTTAATCAAATAGAAGCTCTTATGGTATCCATCCTGAGGATAGGCTGTCAGTGTCCCACCTTCGGTCATCTGTATTGTATTTCAATGTTATATTATTGTAATGTAAATGATGCACTGTAAAACATGTATGTATATTATGCATATGTGGGTATTATCACGGTAACGGAAGGACAATCACAGAATTTGTCTCTATTTCAAACACATACATTGCCAAAATTGAATTGGATAAAATAAAACTAATTCCATATTTAGTTGAGCATACCTGAAAGCATTCATATTCAACAGAAATTTTTATATCAAAAATTCCTCTGTCGCAAAATATGCATATTAAAGAGGTCGGTTACGGGAGGACAGCAAAACGGATATGGTTTTTCACCTTGAGTACATTTTTGAAAATTTTAATGAAATTTATGAAGAAATTTTATTTCAAAGCTACTGAATGCATTACTTGGTATTTCTGCAATAGTTTGCCACATTCCACTTCAAAATATTCCCTACGGTTATGTTTTAACAATGCGAAATGCATGGTAACGGAAGGACAATTTGTCCGCTGAATTTTGGGTGCACTGAACTGTAAAGCCTGGTCAGGATTAACAAAAAAAAAAAACCTCATGTATTAATTTGATCCTAATTTTAGCCATATAGAACAATAACACCGAAGTAAACAACCAAGAATGGGTTGTGATTATGAAAATCAAGAAATTTTACAAAAAATTAGGTTTTTTAAAGAAATTTCACAGACATTTTTGTTTAGTCTTTTTCAAAAGTAGGTTCATTTTAAAGAGCTTCAAAATAGCTTTCTTTAGATACCAAATATATGGTGCTAGCATTTTTCATTGAAAAGTTACATCCCTTTTTCAATATTTTTCTCATTTCCACTTTTTCGTGAAAATGGCCATGTAATTTTTAAGGCGCATCGAGATTCCTTGCGGTATGAAATGCGCCATTTTACTCTTATTCTTATTCTTATCATTCATATTCTTCTTATTATTATTATTATTATTTTTATTTAAAGCTTACGTTTTAAACATAAATAATCTACTCGTGAAAAACAATTTTGCATCGATGAAACTTAATTTAAAAATTCTTGAAAAAAAAAACCCTATGTATACTAAATAAAGGACGTGAGAAAAAATCTGAGCTGTGAAAAAAATATTTGGGTCACATTGGGGTATATTTCTTTAATCAAACACGGAAACTTTGTTCACCAAAGACTTTATTACACTTGAAACTTGATAGCGTACGTCATGTACATCTAGCTAATTCATTTGGTACTAGCTGTCTTGCTGTTTCTGTAAGTGTAATACAATACGAAGATGACAAGTTACAAGCATTTCAAGAGGATAGATTAGTTTAGACACGAGAATTTCACAATCGAAATTTCCTATGGGGATTACCAACATATTGTATTACAATCTGAATTCAGATGGTGTTAAGGCCACGCATTAAAGTGGATAATGTCATTAGACACGTCCCTCTTCAGAAAAAAAGAAGAAGTCATGTTGTGCATTACGTCATTAAGCTTACGTCGATCAGATACTATAATTTTTGCATTTGTTGCCTTGTTGTTTACTGGATAAATAAGGCATAAGCTAAGGTAAAGGTTAATTAGTTTAGACTCTAAAATGTCACAGTCAAGATTTCCTGTGGGAACGTTGTATATTATATTACCATCTGCATTCTGGAATGACCACTGATGTTGAGGTAATGCATTGAACGATAATGTCAATTGTTGTGAAAGCGAAAATGAAAAAGAAAAAGAAAAAAAAAAACACTAGCCACCGTGCTGCGTGTAAGAAAAACGGACAAATGTTGAATGTTATTAGAAGGTGTTTCTACGTAAATAGTCCACTTTTTTGGACATGTACCATGTGTCCCAAAAATAGGTACATGTAGAAAAATGACCGTTTGCAAAAACTATAGTACTTTGAGATTCGATACTTATCACAAATTTTACTACAAACTTATAGTATAGATACTCGTAAAATGTTGATACCAAAGTAGTTTTCATTTTTGAGTTATCAAAAAAGTTAGATACCTATCAGAAACGCATTTGTTAAAAAATCCACTAAATAGTAAACATACGCGTTATGTGCTATTTCAATGTGCAACATTTTTTTCAACTTATCGTGTAGAATCAGGCTTTATATTGATCCAAAATCGGTACAATGTTTAATGAAACATAATTTACCTAGATTTACCTTAATAGGTAAGGCAAGTAAATCTTATATGCAAATTAGGGATAGCTGCATTCCATGCATTCCAGAATAAGTTGTTTTAATTGAACCTGTCAATCAAATTGTGGCACGAAAATTGAAAAATACTGCAATAAGCATATTCAATTTTTCACGAGCAACAGTAATTCTTTAACTGCAGACTTTAACATTACATTGATTGATATTTATGTTTCATACACCTGCCTAAATGGTTTGAAATAATTGAATTCGTTATTAAAACAGACATAAGATAAGGCAAAAGTTAGCTTGCAAAATGACTTTTTTTACTAAAACAGACATAGATTCTCTTAGGAATTACCGATTTCCTTCATTTTTTAATAAGCAAAAGAGTCTGTACATTCTCGAAAATGCCAACAATGGTTTTAAATATCAGTAGTTCTATAGTTATGCTGTCATGAGCCACGGTCAACTTAATTTTAACTCACGCTGTAGTGTACACGCTGATGAACAGGGTGTTTTGTGTCTACTGATTCGTCATTTCAGGTGCCCTTGTTTGTTGCATCTTTTGCTCTTTTTTTTGCATTTGGAAAAGTATTAAACTAATTTAATCCTTTATTTTACACATATTATGTCAATTATTTTCATAAAAAGTGAAAAGGACGCCCCATATTATGTGTACTCAAATAAAACGAACTGACAATTATATTCGTTTATTATTGTTATGCCAGACTGTATGTTAGACAGACAAATAGAAAATTATCATTTAAAAGACGCCTTAAGTCATGTAAGACAAGTATACCAACTTCACCTGTAACCTACATATTACCCGATGAAGACCGATGCTTAAAGACATTTCTCCTTTTTATCTATCGTATATCATTGGTTTATTCCATGCAGGTATTGTTGTTTGCTTTGATAAACATGATAAAGGCTGCAGTTTTTTCCCCAAGCAGAATATAACAATTTTTGACGTACATTAGGAATAGAGTCTCTAATTTATACATGAACCTTTTCCCTTGTTATACGTAGCAATTTTCACAAACATAGTATACGGAGTGGTTTTTTGCAACCCTTCTTCATTTTTATAGCGAGTCCCCCAAGACCCCCGTATGTGGTATCAATGGGTAGGTATTGGTCCCCTTTTTCCATTGATACTAAATTCAAGGTCATCCGTTAATGTATGACTTCATTATTACCAAAATGTGAAAATCGGCTATTGTATGGAAAATATATGGGGGAAAAAAATTAAAATGTTCTAACAAATTGTAATAGTAGCCAAATTTCATGCGGTTCTTTGCTAAATATTGTAGAAAATTAGTAGTTTTATCTGAATACCAAGTTTGAAATGAGCATCTGCTTTATAAATGACTAAAATACATTTTTAAAATCACGCAGTTACCTGACCTTTGAAATTTGAATGGACACGTACTGTACCTCCCTTAAGGTGGTAGGGTCGATTTTTTTTCGCTAAAATAAGCGAAAAGGATGATCTTAGAGGTACACCAATTCTTTTAGCGAATTTTTAGCGGCAGGAAAAAACAATCGGTAGGGGGCTGATGCAACCCCACCCCTTTTCACGTCCATGATCCATTTCAAGATCCCGTCAACAAACTACTGAAAACTCATATTTTCATTGATACATCTTATGGCATTACAAATAACGTTATATAAAAATATGTGGTGTTGATTGTGAATGATAATTTAAAGAACTCGTGCTATTTTGACTGCTATAAATGGGTGAATACCACGACCCCGAGTTATTCACTTTTGAGCTCTGCAATACCTGTACCCGTCTGATACAATAATTGTACAATAATTGCAATTTTTATGTAAACACAAGCAAAATACGGCATTGTAATGTACTATGTTTTGCATTTCACTTCTCTATCTCAGCATGCTCAGGACTGCCTATGTTGCTCAGTGGAAGTTCCAGCGCCTCGTAACGACTAATTCGCGCCAGAATTAATTGAATGAGTTATTTTATTAGGCTTTCAAATGTGAAAAAAATGAAAATGTACGATTTTTTTAAGTGACGATGAAAAAAACACCGAAAGTTCTTTTCTGTTTCTTTATAAAATGCAAAGGTCCTTTCGATGTGTCGTGTCACAATTCACTCCAAATGAAATCGATATTACCCTTTAACAATGTTGAAGGTGATTTAATTAGAAGGGATGGGTCAGAAAACATACCTGTAGTGCTCAATTTAGTTGCTCCGGGTTTGTACTACAATATTTATTCTATGCCACATAAATTTAATTTTCTGATAAAAACATTTTGTTTTTCAAATCCAAAAATGTCTTCTACGGTTATTAGACCTAGTCGTACAGGTAAAATATTCATTGATGTTGTCTTCAAATCTACTTCACTTGTGTAATAAATCACATTGAACTGTAAAATATGGAAATTGCATTTAACACATATGTACGTTGAAGAAATCCATAAGTACGTAAGGAATAGCTAACATGTTGTTTACTTATACATCAGTGAGAGCGAGATTAAATTAAAAAACACTAAACATAGTGAGCTTATCAAGTAATTCCAAGCTCATAACCTGTATTAACAACAGCTTACTTTATTATTCAGGTATATAAGGTTTTCTTAATTTCTCTATACATTTAGGGAAATATATTCGTTCCCATGTTTGCAACAGCAAGCATAATGCATGAATTTATCAATTTCATTGACTATATTTCAAGAACAAGGTTTGATTCCATGTATGTAGTCCGAACATAGTAATCAGTCAAGTTTTTATATTCATTAATGTACGGGCATATTGAAATTATTCAATAAGATTTTTTCGGCTTCTTTCGGCATCTTTCTTGTTATTGAGTCTTCAAAGTTTAAATAGTCATTAACGCCGTGTACAAAAATTGTATCGATATTATATAGCTTTAAGCCTTTCTTTAATTGCCAAAACTATTTAGAAAGATACGAGAAATAACATCAAAAACAGATACGTACAATGGCTGATTCCAAAAAAAATGAAACTTTTTATTACGTTCTTTAAAGCAATCATGATTTTTATTTAACCATATAATTATATAAAATGGTTTTTCATTCATGTTTGTTTCTTACGTGAGAAGTATTCCCCAAACAAAAATTGTTTTTCTAACAATGAATAATGAGCACATGTATCAAGTCCAATTAACTTTATACAAATTTAGCTAATCTATTACCACAGGGGTATCTAATATTTATTTCATTAAAATATTTGGGTAAAATGAATATTTAATTACTGATTTTTTATTCACTTTTTGCTCATGAAATTAAAAATGTCAGACAATCTGCACGACAGAAATGTAAGGTATGCAGCATCCCGTAAGCTAAACACTTTATACAAATTTAGCTAATCTATTACCACAGGGGTATCTAATATTTATTTCATTAAAATACTTGGGTAAAATGAATATTTAATTACTGATTTTTTATTCACTTTTTGCTCATGTAAAAAAACAGCTGATCTGGGTTTGGTTTGCAAGTTTTTTGCATTATTCTTGGAATTAAAGTGATGAATGATCAGATTTCTCACGCAAGTGTATTTTTGACAAATTTGTTTAATAACTGTATATTTTAATAGTTCTAACATCGTTGAATAGATTCGTTAGGTTTGTAGAAATGTCGTCAAATTATACATTTTGCTTGACAAAACCAGTGATTTTTTACTCACATTATATTTCATCTTTCACGTCTGACTTCATCAGATCTGATCAGCTGATCAACTTTCCGGGGAACGTTTGTCCTATCGATTTTCTTGATAGTCTTTTTTGCCATTCGCCAAAAGTGAATCATATACTTGACTCAAAAAATAAGTGCCCTCCTCTCTGTTCATGGTCTTGTCTCCTCTTTTCCGGATTTCCATTACAGAACAGGAAGTGCAGAGAAATCCGGGAGGCAATACTGATACCAATTTTGTATTTGTATATACATTTATGCAAAATAGGATTAGAGGAATATCTTTATTTCTGATCATAAAACCTCGCCTTAGAGGTTAAACATTTATCTAAGTTTTGTGTTCTTGTGAATTTATTGTCTTTAGACATTTTGAAATATATAATCACAAGTTAAAATGAATTTTAATATACATATACTTTAAATTTAAAAGGCGATGACTCACCTCAAAAAGTGGGACCATGCAGATAATATCAATTTTGAGTTTATCACTGCATCTGTTACAGCATTTTTGAAGCTTTAAAATGACACCTTATCTGTCGAAATTGATCAAGGCGATCAAATTTTACAACAGAAAATCTGCTGGAAATTCTTATTATTTTCTATACTATTTACTACCTGTTTTCACCAATATCTTGAAAAGTGATCTGTCGCAAAGTCTCCCTTTTCGGGGTGAGTCATCACAAATAGTAACCATGTCTTATATATTTCAGAAGTTATTAATCTAGTCTGTTTCCACTAACGTAAGAAAATTATTCCTAGTGAAATCGATATTACACCTCGGCAATGTTTAAGGCACTAACGATTTATTTAAGAAGGGATGTGTCAAATTACGCACTTGTGTAAATGGGATCTCAATAACATATGTGAATAAACTATTTCTATAAGATTATGATGTCCATGTCCTTATTACAAACATGCACTTTTGTCACGTTCTGTTACGGAAAAGAATACTTAAAAAATATGTAGAACGGGAAAATTTAAATTTTCTGAATTACATTTGACATTATGCGAGTACGGTGCTTCTTCTTGGTTTTACAGAGTTTTGCTTTTACCTTTTGATTTTGTTCCAAAAGCAGTGAGATGAAAATAAGCAACACTTGAGCTGTTTTAATGCAACTCAAAACAGTGCCTTTCAAGATAATCCTACTTATATACATCTCTATTTATTTTCTTTGTGTCAACGCACTAAACAAAGAAGTATTTTAAAAACACATTAAAAATAAGAGTATTTTGTGTATAAGACATTTATCAGAATAACAGAAAAAGGAGAATGGAGATGGTATACAAGTGGTAAAACACTTAGAGGGAAAGATCGACTTGATATTTTGAGCGGTTTCAATTAAAAATATGTGTTGCTATATAGTTATTTTTCCATACCTTAAAGATGAAATATTATATACAATTGATGTAATGTTGGTTTCCAGCAACACTTTGCTCGCGGATAAAGGCACCTTAAACTGTTAGAAAGATGAAAAAACTGGCACCACAAAACGTGTATGTACATTGACAAAATCCATAAGACCTCTAGAACTTATTATATATTAAAAAAATTGATACTATTACGAGTATAGAAAGTGAGATTAAGATTGGATTTCATTTAGAAGTCACTAACATACTGAGCTAACAAGTCTATTCAAGCTCAACAAATCATACCACACATATAATAATATAATAAAAAGAATCTCTACAATGTAATTGACAGACACTATACGACATAAATAAATGGAGCTTTCTTTAACTGAAATCTCCCGTCAAAAAATTAATACATTTGGCTTGTAGATTATCTTTTTTTTTTTGGATATTTAAACTTGCCTTAAAGGTAATACATTCATCAACGCTTTGCATTAATCAATGTTTTCATGTGTAACTATTGTTTTCAAATCTTTTGAAGTATGTCATGTAATCATAAACTGAACAGAATAATAGTAGACATGATGAAAAAACACAAAGTGACAATCTACCTTTCAAAATGCTACATTATATCATTTCACCCTAATAATATTACAACTTAAAAATAATAACGTTGATGGGGATTTATTTAGGTGGGGTATGATAATACGTGGGGTACAAAATTCAATTGCCTCGAGATTGTATTCAACATAAATGTCATTAAATTTCAGCGATTATAATGTGTCAAAAGGCTTCTTTATTCTGGTTATTGAACCTAATCGTTCAACTAAGTTATTTATCTAAGATGAAGATGTTGCCTTCCAGTCACACTCTACTTGAAACAATCACCTAAGATTGCAATAGACGAAAATTACATTACAAAACAGATATGATACGTTAATTCAGAAAACTCCTAAATGCTAGAGGGAATGCTAACTTATTCTTTACTTCAATATTTGTCAGCGATATTGATATTTGATTTATTTATTTCAAAGGCAAGGATCTGAGCTTATTAAATCTTAAATCTTATCAAAGTTAACTTAATCAAAACTAAACAACCCACATTGACAGCACACGTTTACCATAAATAGATAGTAGAATTATTTCGACTGTAATTAAGAGATGCGTGCAGAAATGTCAAATTTACACAGAATACTTTGCAATGTTTGAATCCGTAAGGCCTAAACCATAGTCGGCCTCCAAAGAAAATTTTCGCTACCAAACATTTGGTCGTGACGTAAAATTGACGAATGACTCCAAACAAAATAACTTCAACACCGAGTTGAGTCCAAATAAAATTTCGCGCTAGATTGCACATGCTATTGAATTGTAATATTCATTGAACCAAATGTTTGTAAAAAAGTAAAACATATATGTGGAATTAAGCTATTCGTATTTATTGCTCTCTCCATTGCCATGATTGCCGTGCACATGAAATGAAGACGTAGCTTAAGCCTATTTTTGGCAGTACTAATTCAGGGATCATCTAGAACTCTTTACGAATGGTGAATGCAGCCAGAATCCAGCTCGCTGAAATATCGCTTATTTTTTTTTTAATTCGTGAAACATTACAGGAAAGGCCGTTTTTGACATGCGTATGAATATTCATGAGCTCGGGCGCCCTAGTTTTAAAAGCCTGTAAACTCGCCAAAGTAGCATAATGTCAAACCAAACTTGCACTTAGGAGCATAAATGTTATGAAAACATTTTGATATTTAAACAAATGATAAGTTTGGAAATATAAGTGTCTTTTCGTGTGATTTTGCAAATGTTTATTTTCCTTGAGTGAGGTTAAATTAGGTATTTGTAATTGACCTAAAACCTACGGTTAGCTACTTAGTCAAAAGAGAGCGACAACATTTCTTTAACAGATTTACTAAACAAATTGCGGTAATTGTGGGTAAAACACACCTTGCGTAAGAAAATGTAACGCTTGGTCCAATGAGGTCAAATAAAACATCACATTTCTACGAAAAACATCATATAACCCCGGAAGTGATCAATTAAGCGGTTCTTTTCTACTATTACGTACATATAGTTAAAACACCCTCTCCAAGTCAGCGTGATCTGTACCGAGTGAGTCAAAAAAACTGCAATAGTTAAATGAAACCAATATTTTAAGAACAAGAGATATCATGAACATGAAATGTATATATCTAAATAGATCATAGATTTACCTTTAAAATGGTGAAAGAATGGGGAAAATTGATAAAGGCGTCGAAGAGATACACTTATTTGAATAGGAAGGCATAAAAACAGCTCTGTCCAAATGTCGTGCATATGTTTTATTAATGGAGGAGACAATTATGACATTATCATTTCTCTTTTGTGTTTGGGTGTCTTAGAGAGGGCCGTTTGAGCCTGGTGGCCCTGAATATTCAATTTTCGGTTGAACGTGGACAGGGACATATGTGGCAGGGGATTTCTTCGCTGCCTCACTTCTGGATCCCTTGCCAATGTCTGACGAGCGCGGTCGAAGTTTCTCCTGCTTTTTGCCGTTCGCGGTCTTCCAGGTCTCTCTTTCTTTAGGTTATGGACTGTTCCTGTTCTTTTGAATTTGGCCTAACTTCTATAAATGGCGGATGCACATCACACGATGGAGGGAATGCACCCTGTTTGAATCTCCGTTTCACTTCTGCATGAGATTTGGTGGTTAAAAAACCTCAACAATAAGAGCACGTTGCTCGTTTGTAAACTGATCTTGAGGCATTTTGAACAGTGTCTGATTAATAAGCTCTCCCTTCTAAGACAGTATCCTCAAACATGTCATTTTGCACTTGAAAAAATGCCTAAGTTATCTTTTATATGTAAATAATTAATAGATTAAGAAGAGATTTTCACTAGAGCAATGTAATCGGTTTGTGTTATTATTGAAGAGGTGTTGGCAAAATATTCAATTCAATAGTGGTACTTACTCGTATGACGAGGTATGCTCATTTGGACAGAACTGTTTTCATACCATATTATTCAAATAAGGATATCTTCGCAATGCCTTTATCAATTTGCACAATTCTTTCACCGTTTGAAAGCTTAATTAATGACCTATTTAGAAATTAATATTATTTGTTCGAAATTACTTTTGTTCTTAAAATATGGCTTCCATCTAATTATTGCAGTTTTTTTGACTCGCGTGGTATAGCTAAGTGGATAAGCTACTCGCTTTTAGTGCGAGAGGTACCAGTTTTGAATCCCGTCGGCGCCTTCTTTTTCTTTGTTTTTCATTTGAAAACAAAGTATTATTTTTTCCATCGTATTGGATTGATATTCCTTCAATAAACTACTTTCACAAAATAATTTCTTTAGATAAAAAGGATAAAATCATTTCCCTATAGCCCGTAAATAATATGCACAGTGGATGCACAGTCAAGCTCATGAGTAGCTTGTACCCATCCCTCCGCACAGTACAGGGTTAAAAAATTAGAAGTCTGTGCTAACTCGGGGTATCTCATGAGCTGCTACCACTCTGTGCTGCTACACGTGCATGGAATGGTAAATGACGTTAGATTTACCTAGATATAGCCCCAGAGCTACGAAAGGTGTGATTTGTCGTTTACGATGTTCGCTGTATTATCGGGATAATTTATTCCAATGTATTCTATATTAATAACGGATGCTTGGTGATAAAAAATCAATACACCACAACATTTCTTGTTTGGTGATGTTCAACACCAAGCATCCGTTATTGATTGATTAGAACATTGGAATTAATGTAATAACAAAGACTTGTTGCACCAAATGTTCAAAAGAACTATGTTTTGACCCTCAATGTTAGTTTAGTTTTTCAAATCTAATATCGTCCACTCAACACACCATTTTTTTTTTATTTTAACTCTCGTCTAACCAGTCTTTTTTTCTAACCAGGTTTTTCCCCGTTGTATAAAAACCGCAACAGCAACCGACCCCAGGCATTTGGCTAATCTCTTTTACATCCTTCGCGGTCATTTTGATTAAAACATTAGGGGGTACCACCTAAGGTGGGGTTAGGGTAGGCCGTCAAAGTTCGGGTGTAGGAGGCGGGGGTTGGGCTGGTGAGGCCCAGAAAATTTTAAGTCGCCATTTTGAATGTTATGAAGCTAGAAGTGGACCTAATGTGATTCCCTGTGGAACAGAATACCAGATATACATGGGCTTTGATTCCGCTTGGTTGACATTATTTATTACATACATGAAATGAAATAGAATCATTACTGACACTCATGGCTTGCAATTTATTACAGAGTATGACATGAGTGATATCAAATGCCTTTTGCGGATTTTACAGCACCATACCTATGTATATATTTACCAGCAGCCATCTGAGATTGTAAGAAATCTGTGAGTTGAATAAGGCATGTATTTGTGGAATACAATCCCCTGAAACCAGACTGCAAGTCATAGAAGAGATCATTTTCTGAAACGTATTTTTCAAGTTGGTTGTACACTGCTTTCTCCAGAATTTTTGACACAATAGTTAGGATGCTTACAGGTCTGTAATTGCCTACATCTGATCTACACTTCTTTTTAAAGAGAGACTATACTCGTGCAAGCATGTATACAGACAAATTAATGATGGAAACAATGTGATCTTTGATTGCTATGACACTTTCTTTTAACCCTGGTCTTACCAACGTATTTTTGGTAACGTTTGTTATCAAGGGGGTGGTTATCACCCCAAATAAAAATGAAATTTAATTGCAAAAAGTTCCGTTGTTTTGTACCATAGTATAGGATAGGGAATCCTTTTTCTATTGATACTAAAATCATGAAAATTTTCCAATGTGTTACGTATTTAAGAGGTCATAAATACTTCCGAGTTGAAAATCACGATTTTCAGAAAAAAAATTGCTGTAAAAGTTCTAAATATCGAAATTTCACTCGGTGTTTTGCTTATTAAGAAGGAAAATGATGTTTCTAAGATGTTTTGTAAGTTTTAGGTTCATAACACGCAGATGGTTTTCAAAATAGGGACTTAAAATTTTCCGAGATGGCGCCCCCTTACCTTCCAACTTTGACGGTAAGACAAGGGTTAAGAATTTTGCTGATATACTATCAAGCCCTATAGTCTATTAGGTTTTAGCCTCATTAATTTCTTTATTCACAAAATCAACGGAAACAGGAGACAGCTTAACTTTTCCTGCCATGGCATTTTTGCTTATAGTACTTATCTGATTATCTAAAATTATCTGATTCAGTACTGGAATTGTTTTTTGCAGGTGGTAAGTAATGAAGATGCAATGGTAGTATAAAACTCATTGATATACTTTGCAACTATATTAGAATCAAAGCACATCTCACCTTCAATATCAAGATAACTTTGGTTTCATCTTTAGTTTTGTTACTGTAAAGTGATTTCATTTGGTATTTATTAAAAGCACATCGTGACCCAGGGGTCAAATTACATGCAAATTTACAATAGAACTATATAAAAACAGGTAATATTATACAGAATACACTTAAAAAACATGTGAAGTATATACAGATATTCAAAATAGAAGTTTTAAAACATTCAAACTTTTAAAAATATAAACTGAGGCAAATAAATGAAGGGTGATCAATATTGCACTTGGTAAAAACACACATTTTGAGCCAGAGGAAAATCAACCTGTATATTGCACTGTAGCTGTAAAAAGGGAAAGGATCATTTATTTAACAATTCAATAAAAAATGGAACTGGACTGTTCTGAAAACGCTTGGTTTTAGTACGCAGTTTAGACAGTTTGTGCGAGTTGCGTAACCTCTCAAACCTTGTAGGAGGGATAAGGCATTTAGTCCGATCATTTTTAGGCAGCCCTTCAGCGAACCTGCGGCAATGCTCAACCCTCCTATCACGGAGAGAGTCAAGATCACAAGTCGCCAGTGCATCATGATACGAATTGTAGTCACCACCCAAAATAATCCTACAAGCTCTCTTCTGAATTGACTCAATGTGAGATGCCTCCTTAACAGAAATACTCGAATGCCAGGTTGAAACAGCATACTCAAGAATCGGTCTGACATAACCACTGTATACGACACAGAGTTCCTCCTTATCAAAGCCAAATTTCTTAAGGGACCTCAGCATATTGAGCTTTTTATTGGCCTTTTTGAGCATGCTATTAACTTGAGCGTCCCATTTCAGGTTATCTTGGAGGAGAACACCTAGAACTTTTTTAGCTGCTGCCAAAGCTTCGTAGAATCATGTTTGTGTTCCTCAATCTTATTACTGAAATGCTATGCTTTTTCAAATTTCACATCCCTTTGGACCCTATTCCTGATACGACAATATTCTTTGTATAAATCAGTTTTGGTTTTGTCTTTCTTAAATTTACACAATAAATGGTCCCTATGTTTAATTTTCTCAAGGATTTTATTAGTAAATCCAAGGTTCTGTCCTGTTTTTCAGTCTAATTTCCTTGAAAGGTGCCACAGCATCAAGAATCTGCAAGATTATTGTTTTAAAAGTACTCCATGCTTGATTCACATCAATACAATAAACAGTAGACCAATCATCAGTTGGCAAAGCTGCAAGCAGATTCTCAACACTGCAATTCATCAAGTATCTGATCTTAATGAAATTGTGACTTCCACCACTTTGACTCTTTGAAACCTTACATGTGCAGTTAATAAGTAGATGGTCACTTAATACCTGTACGTGACTGACAGATTTTAGTTGGATTATTACATATAACATGGTCAATCAGATTACTACGTGTTGCATTCTTGATCAACTGTTTCAGACTAAACAAGTCAAGTATGTTTTGACAGTTCTTTAAAAAAGCCTACAGTTCTGTTCGAACAAAACACTAATATCACCAAGGACCATCATTTCACAATGAGATCTTACGTTTGAAAGACAATTCTCAAAGTGGTCCCTAACATTCAACATCCTCATCTGGGGACCTATAAACAGGCCTTGATTTTGATTATAACAAATCAAACCAAATTGACTCAATGTGATTGTCATGTCAATCTTGTCGGGGGTTTTGCACACAAACTCCACCTCCCTCACGATTTCTGTCGAGGATAAGAACGGTATAACCATTGATTGCAATTTTAGAATCTGTGATGGTACCATGTAGCCATATCTAGAATCGAGATGCCAGTTACTGATGCTCTAGTTTTCTGGGCAATAAAAGAAGAAGCTTGATGTAATGCCATAAGAAACACATTTTAAATCGTCAAATTGCACTTGACTTTACCATGTTTCAAACTTGCATCATGTGAAAAGGAACATTTTGTGACTTCAATGGAATTGACACTGCCATGCAACTTTAGTTAGTTCGACGCTTATATATTGTTATTTGTCTTTGATCATTCATTTTCAAGTGGAGTTATTCCCTATGGCAAACTTTAGTGGAGTTAATGCCTTTTGGAACTAAAATCGGCCATTTCGTGGCAAAACTCACACAGTAAAGTATACCAGAAAAACCCATTATCGAAACAAAAGGTTTTTTTCGAAAAAGGGGTTTCATTCCATGAAACCAGAGGGGTAGTACTGCTCATTTGTACCAATAACTAAATTTTGACAAAAAGTGGATTTATTCCCTTTTGGAACTGAGCTCTTCCTATGTCTATCGAGAACTTTATTGTGGTCAAAGTGACGATATAACTTATTAACCTGATTAATTCGCCCGGCATCGCTATTTACGACTCATTGTTGTCAAGTCTGAGTTACCTACGCTTACTACAATCTTGCGACAATAACCAAAAGTCAGATAGTCTAACCTAGCATTATCACTTAACTATCGAAGCATATGAGTAAGCCTTCTCAGGTGAAGCCTATCTTGCAACCCACTTGAGCTGTATGTATAGTGTGGAACGGCGGCTTCGGTAGCTAAGATCATTATGTACTCATGAAATCGGAACATTGGCAGACCATCACTATCTGTTTTATCTGATTATTGCGCTCGTCTACATATAGGGGACGGTTGGCCAATCACGTGTTTCTGCTCACGTGACCTAGGGAGAATTATGTTGCTGGTGATTTTTGGTCATATATAATGCACCATAAAATTTTAAAAAAAACAAGCTGATCTCTTTGTGTGAGGTATTAGTAAAATGAGTTTTTGAGTTACCTAAGTAAACTTTTTTAGCAAATTTAATCTTGTACTAGAATCAGGACATTACTTCGCTTGTTAAAGTTTTTATTATCACGGGGTATGGTACCTGTCAAACATTTCACATGTCAAATATCCGTATAAACAATTTTTAGCAATACGATTGCGTTAATCTGAAAGCCGTTCTTCCATCCAAAGAAACTATTTGTCAATTAACTACATAAATCAATCGCAAGACATTCATCTTGCTATATTCTAATGTGTAATTTTCTTAAAAGCTGCAGATAAAAAAACAGGGTACATCGTATCTTTTTAAAAGATCGACCTTGTTTGAAATTATTATGGTAATGCATCCTTAAAGGAAATATTTTTATGCAGCACACTAATTGGAATGTTTCACGGTAAAATGAGTGGAAGAGACAAGCTAAACGTAAAATTTACGATTTTGTATAAAAAACGAAAGCAATTGATTGAAAAATTATAAATAGGTCTACATCTGTAAATCATACAACTTTCCCATTTTCATTATCGAAATTTATAACTTTCAGGTTGATCAAAGGTTGCCGCGATATTTTGTACGTATAAAGGTAATTATTCAACCCATGAAAACCAACTGGCTCAGTGTCGCAGTCGGTAATAATAATAATAATAAATTGATTAATAAAGCGCCTTTTACAATGTGGACAAGGCGCTAGGAAAAAAAGAAAAACAAGAAATTAAGGGAAAAGATGAGATTTCAGAATGCTTTTGAAGGTATTTAGATTAACAACAGAACGGATACTATTGGGCAGCTCATTCCAAAGTTGAGGGCCAGATATTGACAAAGCACGATCCCCCGCACGTTTTTTGGTACGAGGGACCTCAAATGAAATGGCCGAGTCCGTTAGCGCTATTGCAATTGCGTCCGAGAGATAACAAGTTGGTACGGGTTCGAGTCCCGGCAAAACCGTAATGTTTCCACGGAATTTTTAATTTAAATTAAATTGATGTCTAATGTCTACATATTTATAAAATAAAAATAAAATCTTGAAAATTAAATTGAAAAAATAAAAAAAGAGCAGAGCATCGACAACCACCGCAAATTTATAAAAACCGCAAATCATACTGCCCTCTAAAACATCTGGGACGCAGAAATTAAAAAATAAATTGGAGCCACGGTTTTAACGAAGTGTCATCTCCTATATTCATCCTCCTTGGAATTTCTTTCATTTTAACATTGAGGTCAATGGGCGGAGTGATTTTATTCGAAATCGATTTCCCTCCCCTGAATTAGAGCGCAGAAATGCCACAAAACCCTCTAGACGCTTTGCAAAGGATATACAGATTATTCAAGTATAAAAAGATAAAAAAAAACACAAGATAAAAACAAAAAGCTGATAAAAATATATTAAATACTACAATGAGATAGCTAAGATACAGATCAATAAAAATACACCTTTAAAAATACTAAAAACACTTTAAAAAAACTGTTGAATAAGGTCAATAGATATGATGAGGCTTCAAGTGGTCGTGACTGGTCTAATGACATGAACTCGGTATTCACCTATCATGGATCTGCCACTGAACAGAGATTTGGAGGTGAAAGACAGGGCAAAACCATAGTCGGCCTTCAAACGAATTTTCGCTACCAAAAATTTGGTTGTGACGTCACCAAAAACCGGTAACAAACATTTGAGGCAATGTTAATGTCAATTCAATACATGTGCAATTTAGCATGACATTTTATTTGGTCTCAATTCGGTGTTGAAGTTATTTTATTTGAAGTCATTTTGACGTCACGGACAAATGTTTGGTAGCGAAAATTTGAATGAAGGCCGATTATGTTTTGACCCACACTCATGTCAAACACCATTTATAAATGCGTCCGAAAGATCGATATTATCTCTGAACGAATCATCCATGAATTCTCCCAAGGAAATCCACAGCTTTGATATGACTGTTTTTGTATGGTAGAACTAAATATGGAACTGAACTCATAATTCCGACGCCTTGGATATTGCGTATTACTTTCAATGCTGTTTTCTGACATGTAAAATTACAGAATGTAACTAGTTTCAATGAACTAATTAAGTTCAAAACGAACACGACCACTTTAGAAAATATTTAGATGTAATTGAATATTGTGACCGTTCGGTAAAGTTCTTTTAAGATGGTTCCTTCATTTCATATTAGTCAGCATTTTAAAAATGTCGGATCGCTTAATAAAATTACCATTTAGCCCTAACTTTTGTGAGATGTAAACTTTATATTCTACATCAAGCTTTAAATTACTTATTTTGTGTTGTCTCTTTTACTATTTTATTACATTGTAGAATAACAGGAAATTATTGGAGTACTATGTTAATTTATATTTAAGAGTTTCATGTGACAAAAGCCTACAATACAAGTATGCAAGCACATATTGTAATCTATTGAACTGAGTATGTTTTTGTATTCATTATCAGTCAAGATCAGTCACATTTTAAAGGTAGTACAGGTATTGAATTTGGTTTGATAGAGAATTTTTTCACAACAAGGCTATGATATTCCTAAGTATACAGTCAGACAGTTGTACAGAGAAATGATCAAGGTGTTACCTGTTTTGAAATCTGAAAAATTGTTGTGGTTATTTTGCTGCTCAAAATAAGAGTGTTGGTTAATCTATTGAACAGGTTTTTGACAACATAAACAAAAAACTAAAAAGCAAAAAACAACACAAAAAACGAGTGGTCATGGGACTAGAAGGGATTCACACACACGCTGAATAAGGAGATCGCGAGATCTCGCAAGCTACTTGCTGCTTACAACTGTGACTCTGATGAGGTATCTATTTCAGTTTTAATCACTCTCTTTTTCTTTATCAAACACGTTAACGTTTATATAATTTAAAAAATTTTTACGTGGAACCAATTCATCTTTGTATTTACCATTTCATATTTTTTTGCAATATAATACGAGGACAAGCGTATCAGATTAGAGTTTCACCGACAGGATTTCCCAAGGGAACTGCGCATATTTTGTATTAAAATCTCCATACAGATTTTTAAGGCTGTTAAGGTTAGGCAATAAGTGGATAATGTCATTAAATGTGTCCTACGTCGCCCACTAAGAAAATGATAATGGGAATAATTCTTACTCTTTAACAATTTATTTTAGCGAAATTGCAATTACAAATGCACAATTGCACTGACAAAGAGTGATTTGGTTTCCACAAAAAACCTTGTAATATATTATCATAAACAAAGAACAAAAGGAGATTTTCAGACTGATGTTTTCCACATAAACTTCTATTTGTGGGCTGCTCTGGCAAAATGAGAGGAAAGTCGCAAATCTTCATTTTGAATAAATGGCATCTGAAGTAAAAATAGGATGAAAAAGTCAAATTTTGTTTTTTGATATAAAACATCTTAATACATAAGTGTCTATCTATACCAAAAGATTCGAAGGTCAAATTTGCCAGGAAGTGCAATTATTCACGGTTATTTGATTGCATGTTGCACTAATACACTGTAGTAATCAGTATCTTTGCAATCGATTTGCAACGAATTTTTATTGCAATATATTCAGTGACCTGCCTTGGACATCGATCTTTAAATGAAGAATGGAGAAGGAAAGTGTGACATTTTATGTATCATTCAAAAGGTGAGATTATAGAGAATTCAAATATGTCATAAACTCGATTTTGAAATTTGCGACTTTCCTCTCATTTTGCGAGAGCACCCCTCATTTAAAGAATTATATAGTGTTCATTTGAATAAGCAATTTGTTTCCAACGCTTCATTATTTGACATACCCGTTTTTGCGGCATCCTCTGTTACTATTGGTTGGTTACATTTGGAAACAAAATCAAAAATAAATCCTTTGAACAACACATATGAACAAATGTTTGTTATGTACTTGGCTAGAAATAAAGCCTCAGATCTGGTAAATAAAATAAATACATGTACAATTATTAGATAGTCTGTAAAATGTTCCTCCAACAACTCAAAGACCCGAAAAGTATTATACTTATCATGTTATACAACTGGTATGCTAGACATACCAGTTTAGAAATCAATCACAGGAATTCGTCTGGATAGACGCCCTAAGTCAAGTTAGTCGAGTATACCAATTTCACCTGTAACCTACATATTTCCTGATGGAGATCAATGCTTTAAAGAATTTACTCTGCGTTTTCTCTATCATATTTCATTGGTTTGTTCCATATATTCTTGGTCACTCTACTTAATTTGAAAACAAATAAATTATTTCACTTTTTTTGTTTTTGACCGTTTCTAGAAACACACTTGAACAAAAAAGATTGACCCTCCCTTTTTAAAATATCATCATTTATGCAAACGTATAACTCAAGAAATATTGTGACAACATAATATAAGGTTTATTTTATTTACAAACAAGGGAATTTCTCGCATTTTTATCTGGCATTCAATTCATATGTAAACGTAAAGTTAATAATACAGTATTATGAACATTACTTTAACTGACGAAGTTGCTGATATGAAAGATTGAGTACAAGTACCTCGATTTTGTCAAGACGTTCACATTTAAATCACAATTTAACAATGACAACAAATATAAAAGGGTATGAAAATATCTTGAAACAACAATCAGATACTGTTAAGAACAATCGTGTTCGTAAAAATAATCACATTTTCAAGTTTGTTACCCTATTCATTTAAGAAGTTGCACAGTCCAACATACCAATATAGGTAGAAAAAAAATCAAAAGTCACCGTGAATTTAGAACATATATCTACACTTTACAACAATCGATTGTTGCCATACAATATCACTTTAGGTTGCTAGATAGAAAGAGACGCGATATTGCATCACAAAACGGATACCTGAATTCAGAAAGTGAATAAAATAAAAGCTCAAGGGAATAATTAAACGGTGTATACTTTTTCAAATGAACACAGTCAACTTATCAAGTCAAATCAAGCTCAATAACGTGCGTATAACAAGCCAGTGCTTGCTTTGTATTTTATTGTTTTCATTTCGCTATATAGCAGAGCAAATTTATCAAATCTCTTTCGTCAGGAACAGTCCTATTTTTCTCCCTTTCTTTTCTAATTTGTTTTTGAAAAAAAAAAAAAAAAACACCTCAGGCTACAGTCAGTACTCTTTTCCACTGTTTAATTACGAATACGTAATAATTTATATAGACTAAGCATTAAGAGGTGTTTAGAATAATTTAGTTTGCAAAAAATACCGGTATAAAATAAATATAATTGTCATCACTTTAAACCTTTAAATCAGATTTACAATGGAAAATGATAGCATGCCCATACTAGAATTATAATATTACGTACTATATGAACACCACCAGCACCAAAATACTTATAAATGTACACATGTTTGGACATTATCTTCTATATATAATTGATCTCATGTATATTTTCCTTAATTAATTTCTTTCAATGAAATAATGGTAATAATGATTCATTCGTGATAGACGTGTCAAATTATATACTTGTTGTACACAATTTAGTTTCCCCAATTTTGATTTTGATATAATTTCATTTAAAATTATGCCATCGAAAACATTATGTGGGACATATAACTGAAGGCATGCGATTTCCCGGTAAAGATTGTCATGCCCAAAAAGACTTCCATTCTAGTAATGAATCTTACCTTGAAAGTAAAATATTCATCTACGCTGTGCAACAATCAATGTTGCCTTCAAGCCGCTCTGTTCTCAGCAATAAAGAGATGAAGAATAACCTAAAACGATGCATACGTATGTTCAATAAATACATACATGCTCCAGGGAATGCTGCTTGTGATATCAATTCAATATTATCATGAATATAGCACAGCAGTTGAGATTTGATTTTATTCTAAAGGCTGAACATCAAGTCTCAACAAGCTAAACAACTTATCTACAACACATGTTTACTTTATATTTTCATATTTTCTTTTCACATTTATTCATTTTCGATTATCACAGAAACGTTTCACAACTGCGTGCCCAATATTCTTTCAAATAAACTGACATCACTTATTTCGAACAAGATGGCAGCCTAAAATCGTTACAGGTCATTACTCCGCCACCAGCCATTTTTATATAGACAAGGCTACTTAGGTAAAATTTTAAGGTTTTCCCCAAAATGCGTGTGATTCTGGTATCACACTTTAACTGACAAAGTTGCTGATATGAAAGATTGAGTACAAGTACCTCGATTTTGTCAAGACGTTCACATTTAAATCACAATTTAACAATGACAACAAATATAAAAG
>JXSR01S056431.1:0-14198 GCA_000969725.1 Ophiothrix spiculata | reverse complement strand
AGCTTCATATGAAGCTCTACATGAAGTTTGCCCATTTTACGGCTTGTTTATAATGGGTGGTCATATAGATTTGAAAGCACTAATTTCATTGACAAAGCTTATTAATAGTATTTCAGTTAAACTTCATTGTATGAACATTCCCATGTTTGTCGTATTCATTATCCATACTAAGCCACTTGCTGTAGATTAAGTGTAAACCAGTGCCAAATAAATCCAGGGACCACAACAAACAGGAATCAACTTGTGCATCTGAGTGTATGGCAAACCAGCAAGTCCCCTGTAACAACATTTACGAAATACACATACTTTTTGAGGTGTATGGTTTAACCATATTTATTCAGTTCAACTTTATTTCCATCAAAAACACACTACAAATTACACAAGATAGAGTTGATATAACAAAAATTATAAGGGCTTGTACAACCTTTACAAAAGACAGACATGTATTAAAACGTAAACTGATTGCACATCAAAACCAAAAAGTGTAGTTGTGATGCATTCTGATACAAGAAACACCTTGACCACCCGACATGAAGGTGCTTTTAGCCAGAACGCATGTGCACCTGTCAGATATTGCCATAGAACCCAGACACTAGTAGAGTACTTGTTATAAAGCTTGTCCCAATATTAATGCAACGTGCAAATAAAAAATATTAAAAAATAGTTGCCAAAAGATTAAATCATGGTAATACATGTTTTTCAAAACTGGAGTAATTACTCTACAACACGCTTTTTGTCCCATTTCATTTTAACACTCCAGTCCAAAGATTTGAAAGAAAGCCCTTAAAATCTACTTTGGTCCGATTTGTAAGTATTATAGACTTCCAGCTAAAGAAATGCAAACTTGAAACGAAGAAATTTCTGCAAGCAACTGGAGCACAATCAATACAGTTCAATCTTACCTGACCTGTACCTAACATTAAGTGATATCTTAAGTTCATTTTTAACTTTCATAGTTTAGGATACAATTTCTACCAAAAGAGTCGGGAAAAAAGGATTCTAATGAAAGGTGTCAACCAATAATAAGTCTTTAACAGCAATCACGGAAGCAAACTGAAGACAAAGGAGTTTATAAACTCAAGTAAGTTAATGATTCATCTCGCCTGTC
This sequence comes from Ophiothrix spiculata, assembly GCA_000969725.1. NCBI lineage: Eukaryota > Metazoa > Echinodermata > Ophiuroidea > Amphilepidida > Ophiotrichidae > Ophiothrix > Ophiothrix spiculata. The sequence continues at coordinate 13,090 of JXSR01S056431.1, read as the reverse complement.
AAGGGGACGCAACAGGTTGACTAAACCAGACTCAACAACCTGCTTAATATCAGCAGCAGCATTATTAAATGGAGTTCTTATGTCATGAAATGGGTTTAAGGGATACTTCTCCTAATCATGATGTTTTTAGCAATTTCCATTCAATGTGTGCCCAATGACGTTACCAGAGGTGAAACTTTACAGATTAACAAATCAGACCAAGATTTTTCGGGTCTTTACAAAATGTGCAATAACTTTTGATTCAGAGATCCAAATAAAACAAAACAAAAATCCTGTAAAAGCCAATGGTCTACTCTATAATATTGTAACGTTTGCTCACAATTGTGCTCTGTTCTCTCAAAATAAAAGTTCGTTGCATTTTTATTGGGACACCCTGTTTTTGATTATTTGTGGTGCCTTGATGTTATTTGGGCTGAAGATCCAGATGTCATAAGTGTACTGTGGTATAGGGGCGGAGACTTATCGGTGGCTAAGCATTTTAAGATACCCTGTCCTGCGGGATGTTGGCAGATATTGGAGGGAAATTGTCAAAGGGAATGAGTATAGCTGAGTTCATCTTCAAGGTGCTCATGGGCAGAAGCAACTGACAAGTGTACTATGTTCACTGAATACAACATGGTGTCCAAGATGATGGGATCAAGAACTATAAAATATACAAGACTCTACTTTATAAACCTTGAAGTATGAAGTAAGCAATCAGATTGTTATGAGATCCATAGCATATCTTGTATACCTTGTATTCGACAACGTTATGAACTGGTATTTATGTGTTGTGTAAAGACTAATGATTTATCACAATTGATTAATAACAAATTCACTGCATATTATTAGATTCTGCACTTGAATCTTTCATGATTGTGGTATTATTTTTGGTTTATTTTGTTGCTAGCAGCACATGGACAAACCTTGAACTTGGGTTCATTTGAATATTCAGCAATATTGGGTATGTTGTTCTGATTCGAAAAAACAAACCAATTTATTTCCCATAGTCATATTGGCGTATGTGCATTAATCGGCTACCAGGGGTGTGAGACTTCAGATTTTTAACTGATATCAGATTTTTTTTTCATGCCTTCAAAAGAGTCAGAATTTCAGCTTTTTTGTTATTTTCAGCCTGTTTTTGGCATTTTGTCACTATTTTCAGATTATTTCAGATTTTTTTTCAAACATCCACTCACAGCCCTGTTGGCTACTTACTTTATAGTTTAAGGTTTGTAGAGCATACTTACTGACTACAAGTGTGTTAATTACCATAGTGAAGAAAACTTGATCAATAGGCTAAATATAAAAGACCTTACCCTAAGTATAAAAAGAACTAAAGCTAAATATATATAAAAATCTATTCAAAGAATTTTCTTTAGCCCATTGCATACAGGAAAAGTTTTGAAGAAAAAATATATCTGTGTAAGTAGCCAACCTGGATCATCAATCAGTTGGATTTTTTTATTATTATTTATCATAATTTTTGTTGCTGCAGTCTTGACGGTCGCTTAACAATCCATTGGCCAATTTCACTAACATTTAGCGATTGTCGCTAACCCCGTTTTGATAAAAACTCCAAAAATGAACGTTAATAGAGGGTATTTTTAACAACTTAGTGATCATTTTTTGAATTTAGCGATTATAACGGGGTTTATAACGGGGTTTAAGCGATCATCGCTAAATGTTAGGGAAATCGGGCACAGGACAAAATTTCTTGCAAACTTCCCTGTGTACAATGGACTTAAGATATTATAAAAAGTAATTATACCCTGTTACGTATATCAACATAATATATTCATTACAGTTTATAGAAAACAAATGTGACAAACAAGTTTTGGTAAAAGGTTGGGCCGACAAAATGAACCTTTTGCCAAAACTTGTATACACAATATAGCTTTGCATAATATAACTCATATAAATAACCTACAATCATTTTTAATTTGAACATATCCGTACCATACTGGTATAAATGTCTACTATAGTTTATAAATACCTTAACAATGATGATGCCATATGTTTCCTTTGAAATAACATAATTAGTTACGTTTTATATGTTTTAACAGCTGTTTGTAAGTTTTAGGCTTGATCAATAAATACTATTCTACCGTACTGTTTGGTATTTTTGTTTCCGGAGCCAATTGTTAGTTGCATATTTATTCCAACCATAATTAATAAAAATACAAATGGCCTTTCATTATAGTCTCAAGCCAGGCATCATGCTACTGGACTTTCAACAAATTGCTGTACATTTCATACCCTCCAACCAGAATAAATGTTCAAATACCAGCTGGAATTGCAGGAAGACTTGTTTCAGTTCCAATGGAAGGGTCCTATACATGCCTCACATAGAGAGGTGGGGAAGGAATTTGTCAATTTGTCTAGCCTGCTATTTCTGTATGTATGCCTTGCCTAGTGAGTATATATTCATGAAATATCCCACTATCTTCATTACACAATCTTGATCATAAGAACCCCAAAGCTCTGTTTCAAATCCTAGTATGGCATAAAAGTAAAAGCATACACTGCCGGCATTTAGTATTTCCACAAGCTTACAACGTTCAAAAACCTCACTTCTTATATCAAACAACCTTGAGTTATTAGAAATTCATACTATGAATAAATCCATATTTTTTCTGATATGTGATCTTCCACTACCATAAAAATGGCTGATTTTATGACCATATACAAATATACCACAAGTGCAAATTTCATAAAAAAGTACCATATCAATTATTCATTAGCTCATTATCACTATGTAACCATATAGAATTTTTCAGGTGATAAGAGTAAGGTAAGTGCGCAGAAATGTATTTAAACATTACTTTTTATGCACAGATGAAGTACAGTAATTTTCAAATGCATTAATGCAATTCCCAATTCAGTTCTTTAGATATAAAATATGGACTCTGTAAAATAAAGATGCAAGTCAAATAAATGGCTACTGGATATGTCTGAACAAATGTTGTGTGCAGAAATACTAACTGCTGAGAGTGTATTTATCAATTTAGCAAATAACTTCATTCCCTGCATTTCCAAAATGATACAATTGATCCAATATTTTGCTTTTGCATTGATGCTACCAGATAAGAATTTCTGTAACATGAATATATTTATTCATTATATAATTCAATGAAAAATCACGTTAATAGGTGATAACGGTAACATTGGCAAGGTACTATAATTTATGTGCATCAAATTTTCCTCTCTAAAGGTCAGATTTCTTTTGCGGTGAGGTTGCGATGCGTTTTGCACTGTAAGGGTACTGTAGTTGTATGATTTAAAGCACATGATTGAACAGGATCAGGTTGAAACTGAGATTAAATTTTGACCATCCATCTTCAATGCGATTCTGCATACGTTCTGCATGCGGTGTGTTTTGAAACGATATAATGGTTTTCAGTGAGAGTGATTCTTTTTATTTGGTCCGTTTGCAGTGCGGCTATCCGGAAACCCATGCGTTTACTTGAATCAGTCCCTGGAGCGATTAATCCGTTTTGAATGCGGAAACTTTTCAATTAGAGAAGATGATAAAATGAAACGGTAATGAAAACGGATGGACAAAATTGAATCTCAGCTTCCAACCTGATACCATTCAGCTCCATTCAATCGTGTGCTTTAAATTATACCACTACCTGTTCCCTTTCAGTGCAAAACACACTGAAACCGCACCGCAAACGGATAAAAGGAATCTGACCTTAACAGTATAAACAAAATCATTTATTTTTTCTTAAAAACACCCATGCAAACAAATTTCAGTATGCAAAAATTGTGGCATACTGACATACTAAAGTGGTATGGTTTTGTATTCCAATTATCTTGATCAACTTGTCAATGGCAAATAAAAACGTTGTTAAACTTTATGGCCCGTATTCCAGAAACATGCTTAGCTAAACCATTGTTTAACTGAGCATCAACTGTCCAGGAATGATACGAATCATTTGAAGCTTTCAAGCAGAACAGTTCAATGAGTCGTGCTGTTGACGGGAAATAAAACCTTGATTTAGCTAAACATCTTTCTGGAATACGGGCCAATGTGTGCAAGCGCAGCTTCCTTTAATGTTTTCTGAGGGTTTTTTAATTTAAAAAGAACATTATGAAGTTTTATTGAAGTATTGTGGACCTTGTTGTTCTGTTTGGTGGACTTATATTAAGCAGACAAGTTTTCTGTGTCACAGAAAAATAGAAAAAATCACGGAATTTACGAACAAATGGAAATTCGTGGAAAACATGTTTTTTTCTATGACAAAAAAAATGATGACAAATAAGAATGTTAGGTAATAATAAAAATAAAATCTTTTCTTAAAAACAACTAAACATAATGCAAATAACTTTTTATCATCAGTTTTTACATGGCTTAGGTTGTTCCATGTATTTTTCTTACATGTAACCAACAATGTAAAAAAAAAATCCCATGTGAAATTACATCACAGAAAATCACAGAATTTGGAATTTTAAATCAGGCCAAGAAAAAAAATTGTATGTTTGCCCTTTCGCGACCGACCGAAAAATCACCAAATCTTGAGTCAGTTTGTTTTTTTTTCATTCATAACATTAAAAAAATTGTGTACTTTTGCGGGAAAAAATATAACTACAAGGAAATTATATTTATCTAATACAATTCTTAGTTTTTCGAAACCCAAACGCATCAATTTTACCTGCAAAAAATGTTTTAAAAAAATTGTTGTATATCGTGGATCGATCGTACAAATGCGGAAAAGATCCGGGTTGGGGCCGCACAACACTACTAAGGCTTTAAAGCATTGGTTTCAATGTGGAAGTTATTTAGTGGTGTGCGCTCTTGGCTAATTGGCGACGAGCTGTACTGAGTGAATTATACAAATTAGCAGCCTGTTTCCAAGATGGCGACCTTCCCTGTTTGTATGAGTGCACTCGAAGGCAGCAAAACTTTGTGTGGAGTTTGGTAGCATCCATTGATTTAAGTGGCACGTTTATGACATTGTTTGATATTCATAAGGCATCAGAATGTGTATTGGTGCATGTCGCCGTTGCGCCAAATGGCCTGTGGCAGGATGTAAACAAAACCGAAAGTCTTGACGTGTAGCGTGTGTTGAATTTGCGGCACATTATACATTGAAAAAAAAAATTAAAAAAAAAAAAGAATCGACCTACCGACCCTACTGATTTTTTTTATGAAAGGGCAAACAAACAATTTTTTTTCTTGGCCTCATTGAAAACTTGGCAAGTTAATTTATATATATAATTATTATACATAAATTAACTTGCCAATTATTATATAAATATTTTGTAATATAACTATGTCTTTCAATCTGAAATCTACATCTGTCCTTCCTCCCCTGTGACATTGTGGATTGAGATTACAGTATAGTCATAATTGTTGTATATTAATCATGTGTAATTTATCTACGATATTTAGATAAATTTATTGGTTCATGAAACATCCTGTTCGTTTGTTCTACTCTGCAATGTAGATTGAGAGGATGGTATGCATTCATAATTTGAGTATATTAAGAAATGTGGAGTCTGGGATTAAACAGGTATTATGTTTATTTCTCAGACTCCTCCACAATGTTTTATTTACAGTTTAATGCACGACACTATATAATTTTGAATATGTGGAAGAAATAAATAAACCATGTCTTTTTTAATTTGTATCTTAAATTAATAAAGATTATTTTGTCACCTGAATACCTGAGTGTTATAAATGATGTTTGGAATATTATGTTTAAAGAATGATTGAAATGTACATTTTAAGACAAACATTGTAAGCTATAGTGCATGTAATAAATCAAATTGGTTCTTGATCTTATTCAAGATATACGATGAAAAACAATAGAATACCATTCAATATTTTAAACAAAATGGCCTCTCTTGTAAAATGTCAAATACAACTCTCTTGCATCCAGGTGATGATTTGGTTTCATCAAATTAGTACATAGGATTATACGTAGCTTAAACAGATACCAAGTATAACTTGGTGGACTTCAGTACTCTTTTTTGACATAGGAAGTTGTCATTTTGCATAATAAGTTAAAATCCATTAACTTATAAATGCAAGAACTTTTCTAACATTATTTACACACATGTATATATTAGTTTATAGTACATATTTGAATACTTCTGATGTAAGTTATTCCAGTAATGTCAGCAATTATCATAGATATAGTAGGTCTTCATACACTATCTGGGACTATCAATCCTTATACGGCCAATATAAGTTTGATATTTCAATATCATAGCACATTGTGGGAATTTTTTATGACAGTTCATCTCTATCCAGACAAAACTGTTCACTTTTTCGAACATTTGAAAAGACTATGTTATAAGTATTAAATTTCTTTGAACTTCCAGAAGTGAAATTATGGTCCATTATTGTGATGAAGTAAAGTGAGATAAATGCATTGAAAGATTTCTGCTGATGGTCCTAAGAACACAGATACATTTCATTTCCCCTAATTTTCTTGAAATGAAGCTTTGCAGGTGTTTTGAAGCAAGCATAAATATTGTGAATCTGCAGACAAATCAGTTTACAGATTCTGACCTTTGCATGTATTTTCGCCGGTAGCACAGAATAACATGAACAGCATTTACCAGCTGGTTCAAGGTGAATTGACAAAAATTGTCCAAAGTTAAGGCCTTTTCACCAGCTACCAAATATTTGGTGGAACAAACCTTTGCTGTTTCATTAATTCCATTTTTTTTTCAAATAAATAACAGAGATTTGGTGATGAAAACAAACAAAAATTTGACATCACATACAAAAAAATGTGATGCATTAATTCTTCATCACCAAGTCTCTGCTACAGTTAGAAAATACATTGAATTGTAATAGATTATTAGATAACAAAGACTTGTTGCAACAATAATTTCATATATTTTAAATATCATTTTGTTATTTCGATCATTTTTTTATAGACCATGATAGTTTATATACATGGGACAATTTCATATGTAAAATGATAAAATTATTGATTACAAAAAACTTATCAAAACGTGTTTGTGAACAAATAAATGGTAGTTTTTGGAATCAGCTACATTTTGGTAAAACTGACCTTTAAAGTAAGAAATGCCAAACTAGATTAGTCCACACTAATTTAATTGTTTGTTTCAAAGCTGCCGCGCGGGTTAGTTAAAACATGCGCATTAACATCGCCAAATTTTCGGAATTTGTATTTTTCTTCTAAATATTTTTTCTATTTTTCAATTTCGTCAAATAAAACCCCATTGAAGATCACAAATCGTGAAATATTAACTTTGCATATATTAGACTGTTGGCAGAATATCAAACATAATGAACAAATATCAATGGATGTAAAATGAATGGCGAAAATGGCAAGTGTAACGCCTGGTATAGTTGGAAAAAAATTTACCAAAAAATAAATAAATAAATGAATAAAAAACGCATTCCGTATTAGGTTTTCAAATTTAGCTGCACTTTGAGACAAACAATTAAATTAGTGTGGCCTTATTGAGTAAGCCTTGGTTTATGAAGCAAGTCTAGTGTTACTGAAGTCGATGCTATAATATTCGGACTGTGTAAACAAAAATCCAGAGTGCAGAGCCCCTATGCTTGTAAATAAGACCACACACTGCATTTTTGTTCACACTATCGGAGGAATTATGGCATCAATTTTGATGTGTTGTATTTCATGACTACAAAAATGCTTCTGGTTTCGTTCAGATAGACTTATCCTTGCTGGCGGTATTGTTGGACCTTGTTGACCACCTGATGCCTAAATCAGTTGAGACGTCTTCGATTATATCAAGAGCCTGCAAGTAAATAATTCAGATAACCATGGTTAGTTGATACAACAATTAAAGGTGCGTTGGACAAGTTCAACATCATCCCCAAACTTTTAAACCTCTTGAGATTATTGTATCATTTAAATTGGAAGCATGCAAAATTTCATTGTGAAATTCAATCTCAATATAGATTTCCTTCCATCAATTATCATTGTCAAAACCAAAGTATACTCCCCCCTACAATTGAGTAGTAGTCTGATTTAAATTTTATAAAAACATTTCCTTACTAACAGCTGTCAAATCAAATAAGGTCATTGAACTTTTCTTTAATGACTTTTCTTGTAACTAGAAATTTACTGGCTTTTTTCCTCAAAATCACAAGTTATAATTTTTCTCATCGGGTAATATATTTCAGATATTTCTAGGGGGGGGAGTTAGTGGATAAAAAAAGTTTACTTAACTCAAGGTCAATTATTCTACTTCAGAATATTACAGATTATATACGTTATTAATAGATTCTCATTCATTAATTGGTTAAAAGTGGGTCACATGATCAAATATAGTTTTAACACTTTCTCCTCAAGCCGTTAATAGTAGTAAAATTCCCGGATGAGCCGTGTATAGTTTGTAAAATTACCCGGATGACACGTATATAGTCTTTCAAAATGCCCGGATGAGATGTGTATAGTAATTTGAAATGACGTCACATGAATATTGTGCAGACGAACTTTGACTCGCAAAAATCACAACAACAACATGGACGGTGTCACTATAAATCCCCAGTATTTTTTATTTTTAACTAATTATCAGTCTACGCTGAGTAAAGCCCGAAAGATTGCAATGAAAACACAATCGCATCTATTGTTTCTGGTTACACAATACACTTGAAACCTGGCTCACATAATATCAAGACTTTTATTCAATATTTTATGTGAATTTAACATTAATTTATTGTATTTAAGCATCTTCATAATCTGCAATCATATTCAGAAAGTTTAATAAAGGTTGTCATTGAACAAAACCATATCTTAGTGTAAGTTTTACAGAAAGTTATCTTTTAATGTTTTGGGAAACAAAATGGTTAAAATTAACACTTCCATGTTATAAATGTTGCTTAAATTATGGTTAGAAGAATATAATTATGCAATTTCCATCAAAAAACAATAATTGAACCTAATTTTCACTTTAAGTAGCCGTTTTCTCAAAATCATCAAGCGTGACTGTCCTCTCATTTTACCCGAAGTATATGAAACAAAAACATGTTTTCTTTTTCTTTTTCATTCACAACTTTGGATTTTAAAAATAGGGAATTTCAATGACGGCAAGATGGCAGATTCCCTTACTTTTGAAATTCATTGGACACAGAATGCTAAATGGTTAAATCTTGGCATTAATTTAGAGAACTATCATCATAAAATAAACCATTTAAAGCCTTGATTGACTATTTTCAGCTGTACTTTCCAGCCTATATTTATAAAGAGCCAAACTGCTTACCTTTTCTAACATTTCTCTGGTGTGTGCTGCTGAAAGACATATTCTAGCCCTGGCTTCAATGATTGGTGTTACTGGAAAGCCAGCAACAACAACTCCTATCCCTCTATCCCGGCACATACGGCTGAAGGCTCTGATGACAAGAAGAAAACAGTCTATTAAAAAACTAAAAAGTCCCGACCATTTTTTTTTTCTGTTACACAATGTCAATTTGTCAAAATGGTTCAATTTTGGGTACATGTTTAAAAAAAAAGTACAATTTTGATCTGATCCAAGTTATTCCACAAAGCGTAGGTTCATTTATCTACTTTGCACATGTTGATTGATACAGACTTGGCCTCCTCAGCCTAGCGTATAATTTTAGGTCATGTTTAAGCCGTCATGTAAATGATGTGCGGGGGTGGGGGGGGGGGGTAAGGAGGAGTACTCACATTAACATGGTGTATGTATATGTGCCTGCCTTTTGGGTGATTTTTCACAGATTTTGTTAATTTCAAAATGTGTTGAAAGAACTTGTTAAGTCTAGACTCTTTGAATGGCTACTAAATATTTGGTGCCACAAGTCTTTGTTGATACATTAATTCCATTGCTTTTCTAATCAATAATGGAGGTTTGGTGATGATAAACCATCAACACTATGTCTGACAGCATATGCAAATATAAGATTGTTACATAATAGATAATAAAGACTTGACTTGTTGCGCCAAATATTTTTAGCTCATAATAACTATAGTTAGGGCCAAACCATAGTCGGCCTTCAAAACAAAATTTTTGCTACCAAACATTTGGTCGTGACGTCACCAAATATTTGCAATCGAATTTAAAGTATAATCCGGTAACAAACATTTGAGGCAATGTATATGGCAATTCAACTCATGTGCAATTTAGCGCAAAGTTTTATTTGGTCTCAACTGGGTGTTGAAGTTATTTTATTTAAAGTCAATAGTCATTTTGATGTCATGACCAAATGTTTGGTAGTGAAAATTTTGTTTGAAGGCCGACTATGTTTTGGCTAGAGACCTAACTTTCTTCAAACTAAAATTGTGATATGATTCCATGTACCAATCAATAATGATCGCTTTAACTTACACTGTTTTTGTTGGTAGACACAAGATAATAGGCACTACTGGAGAATCATCATTACCGTAGACAATAAGACCCATCTCCTTCACCCTCTGACGGAAGTATTTGGTATTTAATCTCAATTGTTCGACTCTATCCCTCCCTAACGTGGTCCCGTCTTTTCCCATCAGGCACCGGGTGACACTGATGATTTGCTGGACTATTGCTGGTGGCATTGAACATGCATAGGTAGCACTGTGTGAGTGCACTCGCAGATGATTTATTAAATCCTGAAAACAAATAAAATAAGCACCATATAAAATGTGTACATGCATTCTTGCCCATTTTTTTCAAAGAGTGCTAACAATCTGTTATAGAATTACATAGGCTAATAGAAATTTTACAATTTTGCTTCAGTCAATGGTGTCAAAGACCTCGGTAGATTCTGGTATATTTTTTAATTGTCACCACTTCTTTAAGTTACCTTCAGGTAAGAATATGTTCAACACAGACTTTGTCTTTTGAAAGTTGCTGGTGAGTGACAAACAACTCTCCTCAAAACCTGTCAGGTGAGCTGTAGGTGAGTGATTTTAATCACTTGTATTTGTATTACACCTAATGAAGGCGAGTAATGAGAAGCTCTCCTCAGCTGCATTTAAGGTGAATGATGGCAAATGATCACTCTCATTCGCCTCAAACGACAAGTCCTGCAACCAATTCATAGCCGCAGCCTCATCTTCACAATGTTGCAAAATGATGCATTTTATGTAAAAACAGGCCTTGTGTTTTGAGGAGTGCGATAGCACACCATCACACGCCTGAAGGCCTAAAAAATGTTGCATTATGCTGTAAATCATGCGCATGGTTGGCAGATGACTCTCACTGCACATGCACACCTAAAATGATAAATTAGGATAGAGGAAAATACATATGCAAAAGTTTTCCTCCTCTCAAACCCTGATTTATAGCTTATATGTTTTCAAAAAAAATCCTCGCTACTAAAATGCAAGATTTATTGTACTGTAATGCATTTTTTTTAAATTATAAATATTTATGACAACCACATTGACAGCGGTCACAAAATGCCCTGTGAATCCACTGATGTTACAACTTGCATGACCATTGTAAGAGGAGATTTTGGCCTACCAGTTTTCAAGATGCAAAAATAAATTCAGAATCAAAATTGGTTGATTTAGAACTAAGATCAGAGATTGGCAGATTTAGTAGTAATGTAGACTAACAATATTTAAAATATTTATTTAACTATTATTTGTTGTAATTTTACAGAATTTAATGAAGCTATGGTCTTGTTGCTTTATTGCCTGTTTCGGTTTGCCCTTTTCTGCTCAGGCTGAGTGATATAATTTTGTCATCCTATATTAAAGTTAATAAAAAAAACTATTTGCTGATAATACCAAATGTTAGAAGTAGCAACACAAGATGGATTGCTCTGATAAAAAACTTACCCTATTTCCGGCTATGTATCCACCACATGCACCAAAACTTTTGGTAAACGTTCCCATCATAATGTCAATATCCCTAGGGTTAACACCATAATATTCCACCACTCCCCTACCAGTAGGGCCCATAGCGCCTATACTGTGGGCTTCGTCTAGGTATAAATAGGCCTTGTATTTCTTCTTTAAAGCTATGACTTCCTTTAGTTGGACTACTGAACCTTCCATACTGTTGATATAAAAAAGAATCATCACACAAGTAAATTAAACATAATGTTAAGTCTAATAAAAAAAACGGGGACATGACTCATGTAAAATTTATACTCAGGCAGCATAAAAGAATGCAGCAAACTTCCTGAAACTTTAATAAGACCAAAGCCGGTTTCAAAGTGTCTGTGTTGGTGGTTTTAACGTGGCTGATGACAAAAATTTCATGTGTTCAGTCTCATCTTTGTCGTGCTTTGGAAATTTTGTGGCAAGCTTGATCATATCTTACCTTGCTGTTTTGGTCACAAAGACATGATGTAGTGCACAGTTTGGCTGAATTCATCTTTTGCCACCATTGCAGCAAATATGCAAAAAAGTCGCACTGCATTGTGGCAACTTTAAATTGCAAAGCTACATTATATGAAAAAATGATAGCTTTTCTGAAAGGACCTCTGTGACTGAGCTAGGCTGGGATTTGCGATGTACTAGATGCAAAAGATATCCAGATACCAATCGCAAAATTTTGCAGATTGAAGGTGTCATCATCTAATTTCAGTTTAGACAGCTTTACATCTGCAATATTTAGTTAGCATCATTCATAGTCCAAGTTGTTGTGATTCAAGAGGATAAGTATCCCGATGGTGGCACTCCTATGTATGAGCAGGGTACCTATGTCCAGTAGTCAAAACCCCTTTTTTTAGGCCTACAGGCCGCTCATTAGACTCCCATTTGAGCACGATTCAGTTCTTTAGACCCCTTTTTGAGGATGAGGAAAAATACAGTATTTTAGTTCCAATTGCATCGAGAAATTTGAATATTTTCAGCTCAGGGGGGTATTTTTGGCTAAAATTTCAGTTCACTACACACCCGAAAGGGTCATTTTGAAAAGAGTAATGTTTTTATCCAAAATCACTTGACCCCTAATCTGGCACTTTGTGCCGGACATACCTACCAATTTTATTGCCCCCTACCAGGATAAGTATACACTTAGCAAAGATAATGGAGTGCAATGAATGGTTTAGTATTTACCTATATACACCTTCAACTACGATCAGGATTTTCTTCCATGGTCTGTGTGTACGTGGTTGCCCTTCTATTAAAGCGTTTCTTAATTTGGATTCTAAACTTTGCATATCTGAAAACAAAAAATATAAAGATATTAATGGTTT
>JXSR01S056427.1:0-16142 GCA_000969725.1 Ophiothrix spiculata | reverse complement strand
ACGAAAAGTGAGGCAGATAAGATGGCGTCGGTCGGTGACCTGAGGTCAGGACTAGTCCATTTCATTTTATAGGGGTGCTATAAATGCTTTGGGTCATACCACTCCGGAGAGAGGTATGCAAATAGTTTCAGTCAACATCGCTATAGAGGTAATCAGTCCAGTGTAATAGTTTTAACATTGTTAGAAATATACCTAAAGAACACAAATTTCTAGGACGCAGTTTAATAATGCAATATTGCAACATTGAAACAACCGTACGTTGTTTACTAACATATTGTTTATACATTTTAAGGCTTGATAAGAATATTTCAATCAGTTAATTCTAACTGAAAATAGGCTATTCTCTTTAATCTTTAGCTTGCTGAGATTGGTTACTCCATCTATTGCAATCAATTCCATTTTTTTTAAATTTCAGATGAAGAATGTGAGCTTGATGAAGATCATTGCAAAATAACATTTGAGGACATCCTAATGTTTACAACAGGGTTGAAAACATTTCCACCAACAGGGTTTTCTGATGGCAAACCCGAAATTGGATTTCTCCACAATGCAGGGCTTAGCAGGTGGATTAGCAAACATCCAACTGCGGATACATGCACCCTCACATTGCATCTACCAACTCTCCATGAGGATTACCTCTCTTTTGAGACAAGCATGCTCTTTGGGATAAAAAATGCTGTAGGATTTGGAAGTATCTAGATTAAGAATGTCTACATGTGATCCAGTTGGAGGAAGGGTATGGTCGGTAATAGTGGATGTAGCTTTATGCAGCCACATCATTACAAAAATTTTGTATCAGAAATTACCATTTGGCATCTAATAGCATGTTGCAAAATATGGGATGCAAATCTGTCATTATTCTTGCCAAAGATATTTTTTCCCCATATTGACAAGTTTGAAAATAACCTTTATATTTCCCTTAACTGATTAAAAAGAGTTGCATTTTTTGTCTCGCCTGAAAATTTTCAAGAAGAGACATAGCATTCCAATTTTCTGTTCGCCGTCCACAAATTTTGTCCGGAGCAAATCTCGGAAACCGCATGCCCTACTTTAATGATATATGGTGACTGGGTAGGCCCAGAGCTGAACTGGATCCAGCAACAATTTCGGCGCAAAATATGCTAATTAAGTACCTAATTTGCATAATTTATGCATAAAATGCTTTAAATGGGATGTTTTACAAACGTGCACACTACATTCATGAAATTTGGTGTGTAGGTGGGGATAGAGAGTTGCACTTGAGCCAGATGCAATTTGAGCGCAAAATATGCTAATTAAGTACCTAATTTGCAAAATTTAGTTTGAAATGTTGCCTATTTTTTCAACTTTGTCCGATTTCAAAGGTTAAGGTGTCAAATTGTTGGTCTTGGACCAGTGATCAAAAGTGTCAATGGCGACCTCGTCGTCCGACCTGTCCGTTTAGATCATAGGTCAAAAGAAATGTCAAATTTTCAACTTCGTCATATTTCAAAGGTTAAAGTGTCAAATTGTTCGTATTTGAACAAGTGATCAAAAGTGTCAGTCTGAGTGGTTACTCAGTTTTCCGACCTGTCCGTTGGGGTCTAATTTTAACACATGAGCATTTGTCATTTTTACTATCGCTATCATCCATTTGATAGTCTGTATTATATCACGGTTGCAGTGATTTGAGCCGTGCAAAAATTATTTTCCATTGCATGGCATGAAACAAACCTGGTGATATCATGATATAAAACAAATATTGAATGCCTATGCACGTGCAATAGTATACAAATATATACCGACTTGAAGATCTCTGGTTAAAACTATGAGCCTGAAGTGACTAAAAAGTAAAATAGCAAAATTTTAGTCACTGAAGGATCATAGTTTTAATCCAGAGATCTGAAAAAGTCGGTATATATTTGTTTCATATACCGCATTAATAAATTTCGGTAATTTTCATGTGCTAAAAATCAAATTTAGTAAAATAAAACATTTGAAAAAATGCACTCACACAATGCTTACAAGGAATCCGTGCGTAGGTAAGTGCGCGCAATTGCTTGTGCGTATAAGTTTGATGACTGTTTAATTCCGTGCGTGAAAGCTGCTTCGCGTATAAGGTAAATGCAGTAAGCGCTATATAGTATTTCCAAAAGTGCTAAATAGTACTTTCAAAAGTACTATTTGAGTGCGTAATTTCGTGCGTGAAAGTTGCTTCGCGTATATAGATAAATGTAGTAAGCGCTATATAGTATTTCCGAAAGTGCTAAATAGTACTTTCAAAAGTACTATTTAGCGCCATATAGTACTTTCAAAAGTACTATTTAGGGCTTTCATCAATCTTGTTAAAGCTATTTGAAATCATGTGATCAGGTTTTATCCAATCAACTCTGTTAAATTTATTAATGCGGTATATAATACAAAATACATCATTCGGTCAAATTTGGACTGATCCATTTCAGGCGTGATATTTTGTACTATTGCACTCTCAGCCATTCAATATTTGTATAATATATCATTCGGTTAAATTTGGATTGATCCATTTCACGAGGTAAAAGTCCAAATTTGACCTCATGATATATTTTGTACTATTGCACTCTCAGGCATTCAATATTTGTATACTATCACTTTCACCCGTTTGATAGTGTATCGTAGTCTTGAAAACTACAGTGTGCATTACCCCCTACTATCATGGTTAAGTACAATAATTTAAATGTTCAAATGACTAGAATCTACATATGAGTTATATAAAACAAATATTAACTGTTTATATTCGTGTGATGGTAAAAATATACCATCCCGAATTGAAAGATTGATTGTTCTATTTCACTCGACTATCGACTCGTGAAATGGAACAATCAATCTTTCAATTCGGGATGGTATATTTTTACCATCACACTCGTAAGCAGTTCATATTTGTATAATCAAATACCATTAGTACCTGAAAACAACCTACATTATGTAGATGGTGTCGTAATATCAATAGTCACATTCAAAATACTGGTCTCAACTCAGAAGCTTTTAATCTCTCTTAACATTGTTTCTGAGGAAGGCTCTAAATGTGTATAATTGATTCGAATAGCAGTATGGGAAGACTACATGCAGGTTGCAACGATTGGTGTATTTATATTCTTTTAGGAACCATTACAGATATGTAATCAAATGCGTGTCTGGACCATTGTTCCTGCCAAGGTTTTTGAGCTTGCCACAATTTAACTATTTTGACAAAGTGTTTTCGCCAAAATCACAACCAAGGCTGATATTTAGCTGAAAAAGTAAAGAAAAAATGTCTTTTTCCATACATTTTCAGAAACCTTCTGGGCCAATTTTCTAGACTTCTGCACTATTACGGTGCGCAGTACAACCTTTGCAGGAACACTGTTCTGGACCGTATAGTCACCTACCCCTGCCATCTGTCTTAAGCATTATAATATAACATGTATATATAGAAATCTGTCATTTGATTGGTTGCAACTGGATCACTTCACATACTGTAAAAGTCTATATTTTCGCGAGAAGATATTTTCGCGATTTTGCCTGTAACAGACATTTCGCGAGTTTTAATTTTCGCGATTACCAAAATTGAGTTGCATAATATCAACGAGTAAGCTTACCATTAACAACACTCATTTGACATTCATCGCCAATTATCGGCAGATTTTACAGTGTGGAAAGTTGATTAGAAAAGTGATTGACGTGTCTCAAGACCATTTCTTTCAACTAAACAGCCAAGTATATCATTATACTTTCAACTTTTTTCACTATCACATGATTGGTTTGAGAAATATTTGCCTCATATTTACCATCTACATCGTTCGTGATTTAGCTGGCTGAATGATTAAACTTCCGAATTCAACAGCTTTACATGCACAGATTCACTGCTTTGCTTGTTACGTATTTTGAGAGAAACTTTAATTGGTCGATAAAAGACATTATATTTCGCGAGTTTTTATTTTCGCGTTTGATGATTGATTCGCGAAATTCGTGAAAATAAAAACCTCGCGAAAATTTCTACTTTTACAGTAATACAATACTTTATTGATATCCATCAGCCATTGGAACTTTAAGGATAGATGAGAATTTTGTTTTACTCTTCCATTAGAGTGTATATTACTTTCAGTATCGTGTCAATCATTTTTTTCTGAGCTATATTAATATTTCCTGTGAATTAGTTATGTAAGCAATGATGCAAAATATCTCTTTGTGACTGAAGATAGAGTACTATTGCCTTTCCCATTTAGTTTTGGGAGATGGTAGCCTTCACCTTCATCAGATATTTTGCACCATTGCTATGAGTACCACAGTGATTACTGCCTTAAGTACATTTATCAACTCAAAACATTCACCTCTTCACTGATCAACTCGATATATATATATATATACCTTCTCCTGATCACCTCAGAATATTATATCTATTTTACTGATGTAAAGTAAATAGGAATCACAAGAAACTCCTCCCTGGCTCTCTTCACTTAATAACCCCAATTATTGCTATAATTACATTGCCTTTACAAATTTTGAGAATTGTCAAACTTAATGTTAATGATGGAAACATTTGTATGTGACCTGGGGGTACCACTTGAGCCATGATCGTTTTCATCACCGACCAAAATTTTGCGGTAAAAGGGTGTCTTTTTCAGTATTGGCCGCGGCCCGCGTGGGATGTGAAAAGGGTCTCAATTCCATTTTATAATGGCTATGTCAGTGATTTGGGTTGCGATTTTGAGATGTCGTCTCGGAAATCCAGCATGACTGATTTTGGTCAGTCTGTATAATATCATCTTGTTTACAATCCCCTGGTTACAATCACCAATCGCGGCTCCCGCAAGTGTCTGGTCAGTGATGAAAACATGCAATGGTATATAAGTGGCACCCCGGGGTATGTGATAGGGTAACATCACTGATCAGATAATGAAACATCAATACTTTGATATCACCAAATACAGGGCCCATTGATTGTGGAAATGTGAGTGTAGCTGCACACAGTATAACATGACATGCAGCATGTGTGTCTTATAATCATAATCATAATTTATTTCTTCCACATATAATATATCAAAAATAGTACATAACATTGTAAACTGAAAAAAATAACATTGTGGAGGAGGACTGGGAAATAAGCATAAAGCCTGTCGAGTCCCAGACTCCAACTATCTTTAAATTAATTACACATAAATAATCAAATATAATGAATGCACACCATCCTCTCTATCCACAATGCGATGGCCACAGAGCAGAAACATAGGAAACTTACAAGTAACTCTTGCATCACTATCTACGGTGTGCATATAAGTGGGATTATAGTGTTTTGCAGATGAAGCTGTGCAGTTATACCCTATATTAATGATGAATCATTCACTCTATGTGTCACCTGACCATTCAGAATGCAAGCATATGAAGTACGCGTAGTTGTTGCGTTCCGTTTTTTTTGTGGCGGCCGTTTAGTGCGTATGAATGTTTCATTGTTTTTGTCTGGCGATTTATTTAGTTTAGAGAAGTTTTGGATTTTGATGGTCATATTAAAGGCTTTATTTCTTTTCACAAAAGATATAATATTATTTTTCTGCCGTGTATGAATTATATTAATAAGTTCGTATTCCATTAAGCTCGTAAAATGAGAATAAATCAATGTACTTGCAGTAAATTTGACGCGTCAAAATTTTGTGTCATTTCACTCGCGTATGAAATGTGCATTTATTAACCTGTAATAAAACTATAGGATGGCTATTTTCTTTGATCCAATATATATGAATGGATGCATGGAAATCTGCAGAGTGAATTATAATAGACCTAAGAAGAGTTTCCACAAAACAAAAAGTCTCCATGGAACATTGTTATTGTACCTCTGGATTTGTTCAGGAATTAGCTTGATAGGTAGATTGTGAAAATCGTAACTAGATGCAAAGATGACTTGTACATATTTTCTAGCACATGCTGTATGTTAGTTTTAAGTATTGTCGCATTGTCTTTAGCGCCATGCTCTGATCAAGTTGTGACAGATTTCCATCTATCTATTAAAAGCTAGTATTCAGCCATTATTTCATCGGATCCACAGACCATGTGCCAATATTTTGTAATATTGTTTAAGGGCTGCTATCAAATTGTTCTTGTGATTTGGTTGTTTGTGTGTGAAATGTAGCGGTTTGATCAGTATTTTTTGTATTATTATATGGTGCACGTGTATATTTATGTATAGATATGTGTTCTAATATTTTTATTTTTGATATTAACTTTAAACCAAGATTAGTGCTAGGATGCAGAATCAGGCAAAAAAGTTCGTACATTTTCTGCCTTGTACATAAAGTAAAGTAAAAGCAACCGTTTGCCATTCTAAGTGCTTTAAAGTTACCATTTGTAGTACATTACAATTTATTGTAAGGATGCGTTGTATGCATTCATTGTTAGAGAGATGCACATGCTTTCAATATCAGTATTATTATCATGGTGCTCCTGTATGTGTACAGGTTTGATAGGAAATACACCACACATTTATGTTTACGGGTTTTGAATTTTTTTGACCACCCACCAAACCCCCAGTTAAGTTGGCCCATGGTCGAGTAAGTCGAGTTGTTTTATTTAGTATTCACATGAACATTTTTCACCTTTAAAAATGATACTAATGTCTTCAACAGAAAATGTTGCTTTTCAAAATATATTGGAGCTGACAAAATAATTATTGTTATTATTTTACTTTTGTCTTTATTTTTATTTATTTATATGTGACCTGTCATATCGAAAGGTACCTTAAGGTTGGCATAGAAAATTACGAGATACGGGCCATTGAAGCGGAGCATAATAAAAAATCACGTCGAAGTACGAATTTTTAATTTCATCAGAAACGTTACCTTTGAAGTGTATTCTGTCATATTAATCAGGTTCCAACATGTAAACATAAGAAAAATGTGTTAAAAACCAAGATAAAAATCCTCGCTCCATTCAAGTTTTACCAGTACAGAAACTTTAAAACTCAATTTTCTCAGAACGGTAGTTTCCCAAATCAGCCCGATGCCTTTTACCAATTTGGATGCAACTTTGCAATCAAACATCCAATAACCAAAAGCAAGGTGTCATTTTAAAGCTTAAAATATAATCTTTGAGATGAGACCAAAAAATCACTTTTGATTTTGGGACCCTGAAGGTACCTTTCGATATGACGGGTCAAATGTTTATTTATGTATTTATTTATTTATTTTTTGCTGCAACAAGTTTTAAAAGAGAACAAACATTTCAAATTTTATCCAATACTATAGTACCAACCAATATAACTTATGGGGTCCCAAGTTCAAAATCACAGATCCCCCCCTCCCCCCCTCCCCCCTCAAGAATATGTGTTCCAAAAAAAGTAACAGGAAGAACTTTATATGTGTTAAAAAAGAAGTTCAGGAAGGGTTAAATATGTATTTTGCACAGTAGGCCTATCTTTAAATTGAAATGGCCACTTAATCTTTGTGGAGAACAGTCACGTTCGTGCTTAAAAATGTATTCTAATTTGTTTATTTTTGATACTAACTTACAACTAACATGGCGATGTAGATTTAGATGAAAAAATATTTCATATCTGTAACTTTAGCACATGACCATTACAGTTGTACAGTGTTTGCCAATGACAATGCAATATCATCTATCTCACCTTCAACTGGCATTTTATTTTTCGTGAAATTTGAACTCTGTCCTAATTGGCCCAAAATGATTTTTGTTGTCATTTTTGGCCTATTTTAGGCTATATTTCAAAAAGTAAGGTAAAAATCAAAAATTGGAGAAATGCGTTCCTAGACATGTGTTTCTAGATTCTAAAAAGCATTGGAGGTCCAACTTTTATTTTTTCAAAATTCAGTTAGGTTGTTTACAAATTAATGGTCCAAGAACGAGGTTTTTTTGGACCTTGGTCCAAAATCGTACATTTTGGTCCAAAACTGACTTAACCATCATCTTCTAGGTGAAAATCCATATCTAGAAATGTATACTTTTATATGGATTTACTTATCGGTTGCTGAGTTACAAAGCGTTAAAAAAACCCAGAAAATGAGGGGTTAACTGTGCCCTTAAGAGCTGATGTTGGCTAGAAGTACCACAACTGAAATTAAATTTTATGGTTGCAAAAACTCTTACTTTAAATTGGTAATCTGTTGGGTTTTCAATGTATATTTTCATTAAGCTACACAATTGTAAAAGGAACCAAATCAGTTTAAACATGCTCATTTCTGAGATGCATATCTCTCTCCTCACCTCGATAAGCAGAATTCATTATACATGTGATGTTTCGCAAATTGGACCAGATTGAAATTTGTGCTCCATTTTCAGTGTGCTTTTATCCCAGATAGGAATATGCGAATGGATTAAATAAAAAGTATATTAAATGAAGAGAAGAAACTGTATTTTAATAGCAGTGATGATTTGTTAAGAGCGTCCACTTATATTTTTTCAATCATGCATTTTTATTGATATTTTGAAAAAGTGGCCATTTTATATGACACATACTGTACATTACTGTGCATATGATGGGTGCAATTTGATGTTTTTATCTGGACAATATTGAAGGTATGCAAAATGATAATCATAAAACTGTGCTTGTCTTGTATATAAAGTGTTTTTTACTTATATTATTATATTTATTAGTCTACCTCTAATAACTATATTAAATAGTCTACCACTATTAACAACATGTTGGTGTAATTAATTAACTAAGCTAAAACTGATCAACAACAATTACATTTAACATGTTGAAAAAAATATTTCAATGATACCTATCATTAGAACACTTGGAGAGAGTGAAGGTTGTCACTGAACATATTAAGTGATACGCACCATCGTTTATTAAGAACATCGAACAAGTCGTAATATTTAAGCACAAGCTTATGAAGTTTATTACATGTGCTGCCACGTAAATGTACCAATCGCTTGACAGGCAGATTTTACTTGTAGCATGAATAGAATATGAGTTTTGCACAGAGTGGAATCTTCCCAGCTTGTGCTCTGGACTGTTCTACCAGCCTTGATTCATTTTTTTCCTGAATATTCTTATTCTCTTGACAAGTAAAAAGTATTACCCTGATTATGGCCGAGTTACTGATGATTTTCCTAGGTACTGTGTGCCAAATCATTCATCCACATCAATATACAATCTCTTAATAAGTTTCTGTAACATGTTTTTAAAGACATTTCATCATGTGATAAAGTTGTCTTCTGTCCAGTGTACATGTGAGCGTTCAGCTTTTAAACCTGATATCAGCCTTTTAACGCCTTCAAAAGAGTTATAATTTCTTCAGGTTGCTCTACATATTTTGTAACTACTAGTATTTTTAGCTCTTTTTCCATCAGAAGCTCACACCACTGTTGACTTATCATGTGAAGATCTGTATGCAATTTTAAATTGTGTTAGGATGATCACTGAAATTTGTGTTTAAAAAATGTAAGCTGTTGACCAGCAGTAATCTTAGTCTAGCATGTAGATATGTTCAAGTTTGTTTTATGTACCTGTGATTTTATTTGTTAACTAACATGTTTGTGACAATTGAAAACACTACAAGAAAGCATTTACTCCATCAAAATTGTTTTACAAAAAGAAAAATATGACTATCTTGTATTGCACAACACAGGGTTGTGTTCTTCTTTTTCAACACTTCCCGTGTGATGTAAGTAATTTTGGAACTAGTTTGACAAATAAAATGGTGGAGTTGGGCCTTCTTTTACTGGTATTCAGCTGTAAACTAAAGCTAAGGACATTTACAATTCCATATTGATTGTAACAGGAAAACAAATAAATCTACGGTGAACATAACTTTTAAGTTTAATTACTGTTTATTTGTGTGTTCAATGACATTAATTATTGCAGATCACTTAATGCTGAAATGATTTACTTTCTTAATTGAGGACCCTAGAACTAAAAGGGGTTGAGTCACAAAATCTTGAAAATTGAGTTGTGTCAATTTTCTGCTACATAATTATCATTTCTACATTCTGGACATACAAGTTTTATAGTAATTTGATGATCAGAGCATGTGTAAGAGTCACTGCGAGATATAGCAATACCATTCAAGACAACACAAATGATGTTAGTGCCATTTTCTCAGTTTGTACTCAATGTGACTTAACCCCTTCTTGTTCTAGGGTCCTAAATCTATAACAATAATTTGGTTACAAGTGAGATGAAGGCCCATTTCCACTAATTGATTTTAACATAAAGTATTTTAAGTGCTATTTTGATGATGGTTGCTCTATCCCACCTTGTTGGACTTTTTTGTCAATGTCCATTTGAATTTTTAAAACAAGTTCACAACAAGATGCTTATATTGATCATATGTGACCCATCATATCGAAAGGTACCTTAAGGTCGGCATAGTAAATTACAAGATACAGGCCACAGCTAGAGAAGCCGAGCATAGCCAAAAATCATGTCCAAGGTCAAATTTCTAATTTCATCAGAAATGTTACCTTTGAAGTGTATTCTATCATATTAATTAGGTTCCAACATCAAAAACTTAAGGCACATATTTTAAAAACCGAGATAAAAATCCATTCTCCATTCAAGTCTTACCAGACAGAAACTTTAAACTTGATTTTTTCTTAGAACTATAGTTTTCTTAATCAGCTCAATGTCTTTTACCAATTTGGATGTAAATTTGCAATCAAACATCCAATAACTAAAAGCAAGGCATCATTTTAAACCTTAAAATATAATCTTTCAGATGAGACCAAAAAATAAATTTTCATTTTGGGACCCTTAAAGTACCTTTCGATATGATGGGTCACATAATGTTGTTACCAACAAAGCCATTTTTCATTAATTTCGGTATCTAATATATTTAATACTTTTTTGTAGTTGCTGTCTTTTCTAGGGTCTTTGGTGTAACTGTTTTAAGCAAAACAGTGTAAGTGGTCTCAAGCCAAATTTAAAAAAAAAATGCATTGCAACAAGTTGACGGCCATCCTCCATAGAAATGTGAACGTTAGTTGTATTTGGTATAATGATAATCAAACCTGCTCAGACGAATCCAGACAAGATGCCAGAACACTTAAAGGGACTGGCCTAGATTCTTCCCACTAATTTTTTTACCCACATATTTTCTGACATAAATCAATAGAACATGTTTATAGCAATATTTCCTACCTACTGGTAGGATATAGTAGTAGTTTTACATAATGTTGAGGAATATTGGAGAAAATTGCAATTCTTTACCAACTTTAATTTTTTACACATAAAATGGTGAGAAAACAAGTGTTTCAAGTTTTAAATGTCAAAAAGATCTTGTTTCTACACCTGTGATGGGTAAACAAATTATTTTTGATGAAATCATATCTTTTTTAATATGTATCAAATTATTTCCAGGAGCTTTATTTGATTTTTCATCTGGTAAATACATCTTAAGGTACAAAATTATGATTTACCAAACACAGGATAGTCACACCCCATCACAACACTTGTAAGATTTATTTAGAACATTTCTCTATACTTGTAAGATTTATTTAGAACATTTCCCTATAAGTTTTTCATTCTGAATAAAATCTAAGCTAGTACCGTTAATATAGCCCATCGCACAAGTGATACATCATTTTGCCTGGGTTTTGTGGGAGTAAGTCACAAATACATGTAACTAGCCTAAGTGAAGTCATTACTCCCAACACAAGCCTGTTTTGGATACATGTATTTTATCTTATCCAAAATTAGGCTGGAAATGATTTAAAAAATCATTTTTGGCCAATTTTGGACTTAGTTTAAGTAATATTTCCAAAAGTAAGTAAAGAATGGAAAAAAAAATTGTAGATATGCAATTTTTTGGCAAAATGTAGTTAGGTTGTTTACAAATATATTGGGCCAAGAACAAGGGGATCCCTGGTTTTTTAAACAGCTTGTGATATGGCGTCGTCAGTCATGGAACTCAGATTGATGTCTCAGGTACACTGTTTCCCATCAATATCATCAATTGCATGCACCGAGATTCGATTTTGCAAAATTATTTTTACTTGTTTTTTGCTGCCTGTTTTAACCTGTATCTTGAAAAGTGTTCTGTCGCAAAGTCCCCCTTTTCGGGGTGAGTCATCACATATAGTTAGAAGTTGCAAAATAGAGAGTTGGTGTCTTCAATAAGTGGGTGTTGGATAAATTTGATTTAATGGTGGAAGGATACAACATTAAGAATAATTATAACTTTACGGTAAATTCCATAATATTTATCACGGTATATGAATGTAAACACAATTTAACAGTTTTTACAGTGGTGTGTGGGTTGAGAGGTGGGTATCTAACTCTTGCTTGGTCGGGTAGGTGCGACTCCAACATGGACTCCACAAACGTCCTTTCCGTAAAAAATGAGTATTATCAATGTTAATCGTAAGTTGTTTGGACTTAGCACATCTTATTATTGTCTTATGCATAGATTTAAAGGGGAGATACCAGGCTTTGTATACCAGCCCGTGTAATGGCGTCGTCAGCCATGGAGCTCAAATTGGGGGTATTTGGGTCCACTCAGTTCCCAACAAAATCGACTCCCGAGTGCCAAGACTTGGTTACGCGTAGAGACAACCTGCGCAAATAATACTTTACGCGAATGATATGCCAACCTGCACTCAAAGCATGTGTGCGTGTTTTAATATTCGCGCATTATGACAAGGTACGATGCATCATCGGCAAGCTATCGGCAAAAACCCGAATACCCCCAATTTTGTCTCCATGCCGGAATAAAAATGCCGGCATGCCTTGTATCTCTCTTGTAAATCTATGATCTTATCAGGCATGAGAATCTTCAGATAATTATCTGATTTCAGATATTTTGTCACCCAAAATCATCCAAATTCAGATAATTTGGAGCTCAATTTAACCACTTTAGAGGTTTTTTGCTTAAATTAGACCAAATTCAGATATTTTAATGGAAAATCATTCTCATGCCTGTCTTATGCCAATGTTCAGGGATTTGGGGAAAAAAGTAGCCGTCTAGAGCAAAACATCTGTTGTGCGTATAAAGATTTCCCTTTAATAATAATGGTGCGTTCATAGTCAAGCGATCTCATCACTGCAACATTGCTCAACGTCTACTGATACGCAGTCTTTGAATAATATACGTAGCGCGTTTGAAGACTGCGTATCGACAGACGTCGTGCGATGAAATCGTTGGACTATGAATGCACCATAATCAAACAAACATGACTTGTTTATTCTAGCTAAATAAAAAGGAAAATAATTGATTTCTATGATGCCCAGAAATGAAAAATTAAAAAGAACATTTCAACAAACTAAACTTTATTCTTGGCAATAATTTGTGAAAAAATGAGCAACAAACTTTAATCTATTATGGCAAAAAACTGAAACATTGAATAAAAAAATGAATTTTAACGAACAAAGCGTTTTATTCTGACCAAAGAGTGAAAAAAAATGAAGAAATTTTGAGCGACAAAATTTATTTCTATTGTGGTCAAAAAGTGGAAAATATGACAATTTAATTTTGAGTAACATAATCTATTTCTATTATGGCCAAAAAGTGAACAAATTGAATAATAAATGTTGAGTAACATAATTTTATTTCTATTATGGCCTAAAGAGTGACAGATATGAAAAGTAACTTTTGAATAACATAATTTATTTCTATTATGGCCAAAAAAAATTGAAAAATGTGAAATTAAATTGTTTTAGAGGATAATTATCCTCGCACATTATTTTCAGCAGTTTATATTAGCTGTTAGGTGAGCTGATAAACTCACAGAGCTGAGTATACAAAGAAATGCCAAAGTTGCCATCTTGTAAGGGATCCAAATTTGCTACATGTTCATAAACCTCCTCAGACAGATCCAGAAAGGTCTCTGGCACTTGGACATTATTGTTTGTTTGAATGTCTGGAACTGGTCCATCCCAGTCAATACCAATGTCAACAGAGGGATCCTGCCCTAGGTTTTCAGCAATATCTTCGTTAATATTTTGCAGGATTCCCTGATGCCATAATGCCAATGGCGACTGGTTGCCCATTGTCCTTAGTCAGTGATGGTTCCATGTCAAGCGGAACTGATCCAATGATTGTTGGATACGTGGCAAGAAAATCTTGTGCAGACAGAATAAATGCTCTTCATTTGTTTCATCCAAAATGCCTATCTCCTCCATATACTGGAAAAGGTGCTTATAAAATGCACTTACCACCCGATTCGTTTCGCACCACAGTCTTTCAATACGTTGGTTGTGCACACTTTTTCCAGTAACAAAACTTCCCCTACCAGGGCCTCTCTTGTCTATCATGAAACGTGCCACATCTACATTCTCCATGCTATGATCTCCCCTCACCCTTGATGGAAGTCCAAAATCTCTGCGGCCATCTTCAAAATAATCTAAAACTTGTGCAGCTGTGTTGTTAGTAGCAACCTTTAAATATATAATGGCCCGGCTTGCTCCGTCTATACACCCATGCAAAACAAACCGCCACTGTACAGTGGCGTAGCTAGGGGGGGCAAGGGGGGGCACGTGCCCCGGGCGCCACCCGCAGGGGGGCGCTGAAATGACAAAAAGGAAAAAAGAGAAGAGAAAGAAAAAAGGGGAAAAGAAGGAAAAAAAAAGGAGAAGAGAAAAGAATACTTTTGCCCTCAAATATCATCAAACACATATTTATATACCCACAAACTGCAGTAAAACCCTATAGCTTTAGGCTTCGCCCCCTCTACCCCCACCGAGGCTTTCATATAACCCCACAAAAAAGCATAAAATGCAGTAAAACCCTGTAGCTTCAGGGACTTCGCCCCCTCGACCCCCACCGGGGCTTTCCTTATTAAGCAATTAGCCAATTTTTGCCTATTTTTTTGCACGCTCCGCGCGCCCTTACAATTTCAGGCTTTTTAGCTTGAATAAGCAAATATTATTGCCAAAAAAATGTAAATTTTTTGCGTGTTTCGAGCGCTGAAATTATAACAGAAATTAATAATTTTTGCCAAAAAAGAGAAGTGTTTCAAAGCTGTTTGCAGTTTGTTTGTTTTTTTGGGTGGCGGGGGGTGGGGGCAGTTTTTTGCCCGCGGGGGGGGGCGGGGCGCCAGTTTCAATTCTTGCCCCGGGCGGCAGACACCCTAGCTACGCCGCTGCGCCGCCACATAATGAGCTTGTGGTTAGCATCCATGTGCCTAAAAGATGAATGAACATCAAAATACAAGAGGTTAATGGTGATCTCCCATAGTTTGAAACACTCACATGCTGAAAGTCATACAGAGTGCTTCAAATTATATCAAACTCATGGGTGTTTCAATGACAAACCACTATAAAATAAAAACTATTTGAAATAATGTTATGGGGTTTCAACACGCCTAAATTTATTAAACGGCATTGGACAACATTTTAAATTTTATTTGAGGATGATTTACACTTCATATGTTAAAAAATAATAGTCAAATACCAGATATCGGAAAAATTTTGATCAAAACCTTCAGAAAAGCCCAAAATTGGAATTTTATTTTGTTTGTTGATCTTGGGTATGAGGCTATTCTGTAAACATATTTATTGATGCTATAAATCAAGAAAGAGACCAAAATTTGTTTGTAAAACATTCCTTCCACAACATAGATTGCAGATATATCAAAAGAAATTTGGAGTTTGCATTAGATCTAATGAAAAGGCCAATTTTAAAAATTCATCTATACTTCTGGGTGGCACTCAGATTTGGAACCGCGTTCAAAAATTTTTCAGACCCACCCTGAACATGTTTTGATCCCTTCTCAAAATCATGCCCTAGACATGTTTTGACGACTTTTTTTTGTTAAAGGTACCCTTTACAAGTTTTGGACAAAATTACGCCCTAAACAAGTTATCATTTTAATTGTACCATACATCTGTCAGAGTTGAAGATATGACAAGAGAGCTTTAGCAACTTAAATGTTTTGAACCCGTAGAATAGATTAAGTACAACCTTTAGTTCGCAAGCCTTATTTTCAAAAAATTTCAGTTCCCTAGCCTCCTTTTATGAAATTTAGTTCCCATGACCCTCATTTTAAGCAAAATTTTGGAATTTTTGCTTCCAGAGCCCAAATTTTTTCAATTTTTTGGTCCCTTCAGTTCTCTAGACCCTCTTTTCAGAGTAAGGGGCGACACGTAAATATTCCGCCAATGCATTTCCAATCCGGTAAGCACTTTTTGGCAAGGCACTTTCGGCAAGTAGGCGGTGTAATTCCGGTAACATTCAACACTACATATTGTGCTACCTGTGTTTCCGATTCGGCAATATCAA
>JXSR01S056413.1:97876-114181 GCA_000969725.1 Ophiothrix spiculata | reverse complement strand
TCATTACAGGTCATTCATTAATTAAAATAAATAAAACTAATAAATACTACATGAAAAATAAATCAACAAATAAATAAATGAAAATGAATAATCAGATACAAATGCCATGTAGATCGACCTATCAAACAAGCAAATATTAAATATCATTTATAAATTAAAAATTGTAGGTCTTGTCTAATAATAAACCAATTTTTATTAGCTGCAACCATGGGGATATATAATAGCTGCAACATGTAGGCCTATAATCAATGAACGGAGTTTATATTAACCATCACGAGTGAGCTAAATCGATTGGGGCCAATTATACAATGTGTCTCTACGATTGGATTGACAGCTAGAAGAAGAAGAAGATTTCCTGTCTCTACCGCCTTGTGAAATGCACCACGACCACGGCCCATGCTTCATCATTTCATGCGCACCATTAAATGCATGTCGGTGTACATGTGTGGATTTTAGCATGTCAGTGACAGTGTGCTTTATGTGTGCAAATCCTTCGCGGCTCTGAATTATCCACACACGTCAACAGTCCTATAAAATACTGAATGGTATGGAAGGACTCGATAGTAAAAACTTTTTCAAGTTAGCCGAGGGAACATCAACCATCAGGGGGCACAACTTCAAACTATACAAACCGTCACTAAAGAAGAATCTCGCCTGCAGAAAGAACTTTTTCAGTCAAAGGGTTACTTAACACTTGGAACTCTCTCCCACATCATGTCGTCAATGCAAGAACAATGTCAGCATTCAAAAGAGAGCTTGATTCTTACTGGGAAGGTGAAATATCAGGATATGGGGTCAAAAAGGCAATGCCTATGTAAATTTACATTCCCATCAAACTGTAAGTAGTAAGTAGTAGTCAATTATCCTGTATGGAACATGTATAAAAATTTCTGTCTGCTGCAACACTGTTGAATTTTCACTCAAATTTTACACCACACAGGCACAGCCCAGAACTTCCTGCTATGTCTGTAATTTGCTTGGGGAATTCATTATGTTACCGGGTAATTCAGAAATAAAAAAGAGTACGAAGATATTCTACTAAAGGGCATTTCCATGAAAAGGTGGACAGATCACAAAAAAATTAAATTACTTGAATGACTGAATATTTATCTTAAAATTATTCCAAATGCCAGCAAGTACCTGGAAAAAAAATTTCAAGCTGTTTGAATATATTGCTTACTATGAAAAAAAATCTGTTTTTCCTACACTGCACTTTACATGAGGAAAATAGTGTGTTTTTAATGGTTTTAGCAATTGGTTGTAAAAAGAGTAAGAACTTACCTATTAAGGCTATTTTCAAAACATTATGGATCAAGTAAGGCCAAAAAAAAATTATGTTTGTTTGCCCTCCGCGACCGACCCTAAAAATGCCAAAAATTAGGGTCGCGATTTTAGTTTTTTTTTTTTTCTTCAAACATGTAAAATATGAAAACTCAATATTTTTGATGTAAAACGTAATATTTAGCAGTGTGAAGGCACATTTAGTTGTATAAAATGCATATTTCCTCTAAATAATGACCCACAATTTTTGATTAAGCCCTGCATTGCTTGGTATTCATGATAAAATCCATGGAATGACATTATATGTGTAGAGTAAAAAAAAAAAAAGAAAAAGATTAACCGACCGACCGACCCAAAATTTTATTTTTTCCACTGGAGGGCAAACAAACAATTTGTTTTTTTGGCCTAAGCATGGCAACTGGGCTTTCAGAAACAACATGCAAATTGTTAATATAACCAGAGAGATGCTAATTAACAAACCCAACATATAATTGCATCGGTACATGGATGACAGGCCTTTCAAAAAATGTAACGTTCGTGTGTTACCAAAACGGACTAATATTAATATATTTGCCCAATAACCTGGTTTCTATTGATGCCAATTAAAATGTATCCTCTACTAGTAAGGCCTCTTGTAAAAACAGTGAACAATAAGTAAAAATCTTTCACAGCGAGCCATCAAAAACTGTAGCGCGTGTTACTTGTAACGCGTGTTACCGATGAAACGTGTGTTACCGCATTCAAAACAATGCACACAAAAGCAGAGGAAGACTAATCAGCTTTCAATATTGCAATGTAAAACTAGGGCAGTATATATTACTGCATTATATAACTCTTTAAGGGCAGCCTCATTTTTTTACCTTGGGGTGAGCATATTGTAGCCCTAAGTCTTGTGTTACTGGTTTGTACAGTGCGAAAATTGAAATTTGCAACTTTTTCAAATTGACCTTGAGGGTTTTAAAAGTTCATAACTTAAATGTTTCTCAGTCAATTGTCAGAAATAGGGTGTCAAATAAAAACTGGAATTCCAGCGCTTGTACACAAAGTCTTGAAATTACGTTTGCGACTTCCATATTTGCACACAAGCCATTTTTTCGAGATGAGGCGATCAGGAGGCGATACTTTTTTTGGAGTCTTTATGTGTATTTGCATGCGGTACTATATTAATGCTAATTGCTTTTATAAGAAATTTTGTATTTAATATAGAGCTTTATTATAATATGCAATTAATATTTTTTCCATACATATTATGCATGCATAGCACATGGCAAGAATTGGAAAATCGGTAATCAGCCTTCACAAAGCCAATTAGACCTAGATTTTTGTTTTAAATCTATTTTCAAGAGGAAGTGTGTTGTGCATATTCAATTTCTGTACTTTTAACAAGTGTATTCCCAGAATCCATTCTCAAACAAATTTTAATAGCCTATTTGGCATATAGATGCCAACTCTCCCTATTTTGGCAGGAGACTCCCTACAAACACTTGGAACTTCATTGCTAAGCTAAAGGCTCTGTCAGACATCACCGTATAGAGCAAAACGTACGAATAACGTACAAAAGTATTTAGCGTGTGGTAGACGGACCACCAGCGTATGAATAAAAAATTAAACGTATACATAACGGACAGCGTATGGATAAGGTATTGAACGTACTTTTAATGAACACATGAGGAACAACAATGCATAAAACAGAACAATAATGGGATTAAGTACGTTAGGCGTGCATTTTGCTCAATACGATGATGTGTGACAGAGCCTTTATTAAATAGGTAATCTCCCTATTATAACAAATTGCGCCATTCCATTGAAATGTACATACAATTAACCCCCTCCTTAGTAATTTCTGTTATAAACAAACTGTGCCATTGAAATATCACAAATTTTTACCCCTCCGAATTTCTGAAAGAAATCTCCATACTAGAATTTGAATGTTGGCATCTTTGTGGGTTTCAGAGCATCTAATTTTTATAATTTCAAAACCATACATGTACCCCCTCCCCCCCCCAAAAAAAAAAAAACAAATATCCCTGGGACTTTTGAATATGGTTACCCTTTGCCTCATAGTCAGGCCAAGATTTTTTAAAGGTGTTGTATAGGTTGAAAAGCAGAATTTACAGAACTTTGTTGCATCTGATTTTCAAAAGTGAAACTTGATTGTAAATTGACTCAAACTTCAAAAGCATTTGAGACACACAAGACAATTACTTTGACAAAATTTTCTTACCCTAGGATTACATTTTAGGAGTCTTTGTCCTTATTTATGAGCATGATTATCGACTTCTGTAGACCACCAAGTCTATCATGTCCCTGAATACTATGCACAAAACTGAAGTTAATCCTGAACTGAGGGAAATTTCAAATTTTGAAAAATAACACATTTTGTAAAAATTATAAATAAATATAAATTCATGTTTTGGGTTCTAAAGATTTAATCTGATCCTTTTGATCATATAATAAAAGTATTTGGCCATGCGTTTTGAACTCACCATCCAAAAATGGTGTTGTTGTTACTCTTTTCCAAATATAATCTTGTTCAATTCATGATATCTTTGCAAAACAAGAAGTTATTGCCATGCTTATGGTAGACACTTCAGGTGATTTTTTAATTATGAATCAAATTGCTTCAAATGAATTTTAAATGAAAGCAAGTGATCTAAAAAATCCAAACCCGTTTGAATTTTTCAAATCCGACCTTCCGTTGCAAATAAGTTATGAAGGTTTTTGTATCGTTAATTTAACTAATTTTGGAGAACGCAGGATAGGGGATAAATCTTTTAGTTTCTTTATTTTCGCCAAGCAAGGTCACGGCACCAATCCAGTTACACCTCTAGTCAATACACAGACTAATTTGGTCAATATTTTAATTGTCTGAATGGATATTACACACACAATAGGTGTTATTTTGCAGCTTTTTGCGCCCACACATGCGCGGGATATTTAAAGATGATTAGTTCCGCATGATAAAGAGCTGATCAAAATTACTTTAGGCGGAAGAACAGGCGCAGAAATTACACCCAAACAATCATTATTTTTGCCGCTTGTTGTTTATTTACATGTGATTTAACAGATATATTAAAAAATTCTTGAGTGTGCATGGATGTCCACATAACTTGTAGACAACTGAAATTCTCTTTTCTTCACTTCCAAAAAAATTGGAAACTTTTGAAAAATCAATAACTCTGCAACCACAAATCAGAATTTTTGTCTACAAATAGGTTGCTGTGCATGGACAAAATCATCTTCCTGATTACATATTCTTAAATAAAAATGGTCTATCATACTGCGCGGAACTCAGAAAAACATCTGAAAACGTATAGATCTAGAAACACTTTATTTCAGTATCAAAACAAAACTATCAAGCCCACTTAAAGTCATGCCTGCTTGAATATGAGCTATGCGTCAATGTGTGTGTAGGTAAGCGGTGTGAAATATCAAAGTTCTCCTGCCAAGTAATGGGTAAATGAAGTATCTTCTTATGGTGTCATTTTGTAGCTTAAGATTTGCCTTATATATAGTAGGCCTGCAAAGGAGAATATGGCTGTCTGAATTCAGAACAGCCAATGTGGAGGAGTTGGCGGTGGAGGAGGTGGCGGTGGAGGTGTGTACAAAGTCTATGGGAAATAGAGATTTTTGCTGTTTACTGACAATAAAATCATCACATCTTTGCAACTGTAGGGGATACAAACACAGATTTGGTCTTAAATTACAACTACTAGATAACAGGGTAAACCGGGGTAAAAAGGCCCGTTTTTAAGTTTTCGCTAAAAATCTCTAATGTGCTTGAAGAATCTTAGATAAAGTTATGTGGGTTTTATCCACTACATTTTATTGGTAAGGTGGCATTGAAGGTGATTATATTGGTGGGCCTTTTTACCCCGGAAAAGGTTTTCCTCTGGGTAAAAAGGCCTGCATTAGATTTGACCAATCTGATAACCATGGCAACCATATTACAGTTGCTATGATTTTCAAACAGGATTCAACTTTGTTTAATAGACAATACTTCACACCAAAAAACTTTTGATTTTCTTGTGCCTACAGTTTCACCGTAACACAATTGCTACTTGTGATCATGAAAATTCTACAAAATGCCTTCGCAACTTCAAAATACTGTATTTAATTTTTATAAAATCAACAACCTTTAATAGGTGTCTTTTTAAATTGTTTGTATCATTATATAACATGACTCAAATGCAAACCTAGATATGAAATTTATTTTCTCAATTTTTACTATTAAATGCAGTGAATGTAACACACCGGAAAAAGCTCCAGGTGTCCATTTTCTTAGGGGTAGGGGTACCATTTGAGGTTTACTTTGTAAAATAGTATAATTCTGGACAATATATGGATAAAAGTTATGTAACTAGTAACCCTCTATACAAATTAAAAGGATATTTCATAAGGAATTCAGATATTGTGGCTCTTATGGGTCAAAAGGTGAGGTCCGAAGATCAAAATTTACATTATTTTCAGTAGGCCTATATTAATCATTTCGGCGTATCAAATGAGAGAAAACCGTTGAAATACCTGCTACTTTTGAATAAATCATCTTTAAGGGTTCATTTTAATCCTATTCCTGAATATTATCAACATTATAAAATTTCTTTTAAATATTTTAAATCATATTTATAGAGGGACCGCCCTTTTAACCCCGGGGTGCTTGATTTTTTCTCTGGGGTAAAAAGGCCCACTAAAGAAAGTGGAATTATGGAAATACCAGTATTTGTTTTATAAATCCTCTTTTCTAATTGTTAGAGTTACTGTTCTGAACAATAATCAATTATAAGATTCAAACAATAAAACATAAAATAGTTTGACTAGATCTGAATCTAAATTATTTAGATGTTTGGTTAAATACCAACTTTAACCAGTTAAATACCCATTTTTTACTTTGAACGCTGCAGTAATGGACCGGGAATTTCCTGAAAAATTTAAAGTGCGATAACATTTTAATTATTTACCATATGAAGGTCAAAGTATACATTTTCTGAACTGAAATTTCAGGCCACGACAAATCCTGTGTCCGATAGCCCGGGGCTAGTGAATTTCATTTCAGGCTAGTAATTTTTCAAACAACACTGTCCGTTCGGGCAAGCACATTTGACATGCTGTTTATTAGTTTTTAAAAGAAAAACGGTTGTAGCATTACACAAACGCCAGGCTCGTCTTATGTAAGAAATATGCGGTAGACGAAAGATGCGAAAGCTGTCCAGAAAAAATGCATTTTATCCACAAAGAAATTGTCATTTGTGCTTCGATCGAGAAAAAATGAAATGGTGTTTTGTGTATGTTATTATCAGTGTCACGAGCGGGGTCACGAGATGGCGATGTTTATAACTTCATATAAGGGCATAGCATGAGCGGACATTATCTAACTACTAACAAGCATAAAGTACACACATGCGCAATTGCAATATCACTTAACAAGATGGCGACAAACACGTTGGAAAAAGTCACCACTTTAAACCTCTATAATTGTACCGGGTTTTGTAATCTTTAAAAATAAAACTCTTTCGGGTATTTTAACAGAACATTTGATAAACTGAATTCTAAATTTTTTATTCAAAATATTACTTGGAAATATGTTGATTTAACAACCCTTCAGTTCGGACAATTTACCTCAGTAGATCGACTGGTGTATTTCGATCAGGACTTACTTGGAGTAAGAGACAGCGGGAAATTTTGCATAGTATTTTGTTCCTTCGATCGTCGACCGGTCATCCGATGCAGCCGATCTCATTTCCTGCCTGCACGGTCGTTAAAATTTCAACCTAATTTCGGGCAATTTTCAGCAGGGTTCGGGCAAGTGATTTTGCACTGGTCATGGCTTCCTGACCGGGCTAGTAAAAAAAATAATTGTCGCGGCCTGTGAAATTTGATAGAATCCAAAAATGCAGTTAGTTTTCTTGTATGGGTTAAGATTTTAAGGTTGTTGTTAAAAATGTGAAAATGATTTTAATTGTCAAAATGCAATTTGGATCGCCCTGTATTTAAATATTACCGTACAACTTTGATTTATTTGTTCCAATCTTTGGTGAGCTCATTACATCTTTTGTCTAAGCAAATACAGCTCTAAATTTAAGTTTTTTATTCCAAATAAAAAATTATGGACCGTGCATTGGTGCTCTCCATTTTGATATTGAATTATTTTGTTTCACCCTGTATATTTTCAAGGTCACCATGTATATTGCATTGAACTGGACATAATTAGATCACTTACATACTCAGCTTTTCAAAAATGTATACTTTTATTACAATAGTGTGGATAGTTGTAGAGATATTCTAATTTGAAACACGCATGGTCTCAAAATTCTTTTATTTGGTCATGTAACATTTAGGGTGGCGAGCTCAAAACGCATGGCCATCAGTATAAATTCATGTTTTGGGTTTTAAAGATTTATACTGATACTTTTATTATATATGATTTAATTAAACGGGGATTGGACAACATTTCGTAATTTTATTTGTGGATGATTTACACTTCATACAGACTGTCCACGAATGATTTATACCCGGCTATCATATTTTTTTATGGACAAGTGGGTGAAGTTTTGGTCAAATCTTGTTTAATTTTAAGTTATACAAGTCTTTAGGTTTTTGAAGAATTTTGAATTTTTAAAATCGGATGTTCCTGTGGAAAGTTATAGACATTTTTCTAAACAGTGTATATTTTGCGAATTGTAAATTTGTAGTCAGTGTAATTGTTGAACTTAAACAGTCAAAATTGACAACACTGAAACCCTCTTTTACTTCTCTAAATTTGAAACGTGATATATAATTTAGGTTTTATTTATTGACTCTGATAGATGTAAAGGATGTCCTTGACATTGAAATAACGATTTTGGTTACGGTCGAACAGCTTTACAATGACCAGTACAAATAATGCTAGTTGTTACGCGCCTAAGGAAAATCCGTCTAGAAACTTTACATTTGACATTGCTAATGACAACCAGAAATTAGTAGTTTGGGTGGGAATTATGGGTACCAACTCAATACTTGTCGACGGTAATCTCAACGCGCCGAAGTATGTTGTCATAATCAACAGATTTCAATGTGGTTCCACAACTTTTGGCCCGCCAATATGGTGTCTTGCTCCATATTTGACTAAGACTATCTTGCTCATTTGTAGTAGGCCAAGTAGGAATAAATTAACAAGTCTCCAAGGTAATGCTTTTTGTAGATCATAGAAATAACAGAACCAAAGAGAAAAAAATGAAATCGGTCATTAAACTTTGCAAACATTGGTAAGTGTGCAAATTATCAGTATTTATTATACCTGCATGATTATTTGTACTGATCAAAACCATGTTTGCCTAGATTTTGTATTACGTCATCGCACAAAGCAACGAAGCATGATATTTTGATGAAACCTATGGAAAATGTAGAAGACTTATTCACTATTATAGAAAAGCTGTTGGTTTTATGAAAACATACGATTTAATATTTTTCCTGATTTTTTGAAATCGGGTATAAATCATTCGTGGACAGTCTGTATGTTAAAAAATTACAGTCAATTACCAGATATCAGGAAGTGTCAAAAATTTGAATTTGTTTGTTTGTTGATCTTTTGTATGAGACTATTCTTTATTACCCAGGGGGCATGAGGGGTATACCTGACACGGCGGATTGTCAAGATGTGTCCTATCTAGAAGTGTTGTATGTTCCTAAAGCAACATCCCTAGGTAGGACACATAAATCAATGTATTTATTGATGCTGCCTATCTAGAAATACATGTAGTCAATGATTTGTTTGTAAAACATTCCTTTCACATTATAGATGGCATACACATCAAAAGAAATTTGGAATGTGCATTAAATTCCTGAAAATGCAATTTTAAAAATTCAGCTATAGTGGGCAGTATTTATTGTTGTTGACAACGATATTTAAAAATAAAATAAATATTTTCATTAAATAAATATTTTGATATTTAGGGTTTGAATTTGACAATGAAACTTTGCATGCTGTCATTATTACCGCTAATACTTCAAATGCTGCAAACATCTCAAAATGCTTCATGGGGAAAAGTTTGGGGATGATGCTGAACTTGTACAGTGTACCCCTTAAATCTGTCTGTTTTAGAACATTTATATGCCGAAAAATGATCAAATTATTACACAAAAAAACACAACTAGTGTCTGGTTTGATTTAAGACGCTATGAAGACACTAACCAGACGCTAGCAAGTTAAAATATTTTCAACTTTAGCTTCTTCATTAGGCCAAAAAGATAAATTGTTTGTTTGCCCTCCAGTGGAAAAATTAAAATTTTGGGTCGGTCGGTCGGTTGATCTTTTTTTGTTTTTTACTCTTCACATATATTTTAAAGAATGATGCTATACCATGGATTTTATCATGAATACCAAGCAATGCAGGGCTTAATCAAAGATTGTGGGTCATTTTTTATAGGAAATATGCATTTTATGCTTGTGACTTTATACTGCTAAATTTTACATTTTACATCGAAAATATTGAGTTTTCATATTTACATGTTTGAAGAAAAAAAAATACCCGACCCAAATTTTGATGGCAAATAAACATATTTTTTTAGGCCTTAGTGTCTAGCTAGACGCTAACTGTGTTATATGTATTAGTATGTATCATGGGCATCAGACGACCAATAATGATGGGTTTAGGTCAAAATGTAATTAAAAAATTGTAACTGTTAATAAAAGAATTAAAAACTGAATGCCAACATTATCTCATTTTCCTCAATTTATCGAGTCACACATATTCTTAAAAATTATCATAAAAATAGAAAATAAAACAAGGTCTCCTCATTTTTTGAAAGCCTGTAGACAAACATGACTCTTTTTTCTTGGCCTTACCAAAGCCTTCTTACAAGAACTGACTTGCAGGAAGTCTTGTTTTGGCTGATACGGATGACCCTTTGATATTTGCAAAGCCATCTTAACATCATCCCGAGGGGGCAAGATCCAATATAAACAGAATTATTGTTAACCTTTGCCTTTCTGAGTGAGTTTTCTTTCTGCTTTGCATATAGATGAACAATGATTATAAAGAACTATGAAAGTAATCTGAATGAAAAAAGTACAAGATGGGAAGAGGTTCATAAAGCACTAAATATGACCATTTTCAGTATTGTAAAGATCACAATAATGTTGAAATTTAAAACAAGGCCTACATTGTAAAGCGTTTGTTTTGTTGCTTTATCCAACCCACCCAAAATGTGGAAGACTGACAAAAGTTGTGTTGTGTTTTATTCTAGCTATCTTTTGATTGTTGCTACTTTTGGTTATACTCACTATTTTTGCCTATCAGATGGACTAGCCTGCACTTAAATATGAGATGAAAATAAGTTATTTTCGTCTCAGCTTAAATTAGGGCAACATAACACCTATTATTTGGCCTATAAACATACACACTTGTGATTCTATACTGTAAACAGGGAAATTTTCGCGAGGGTTTAATTTTCGCGAAGAACGCGAATATAACACCCAGCGAATACATTTATTTTGTGTGCAGGTCTATGTAATGAAGCTTTAAAACGCTAATTTAACACTTGAGAAAAGGTCGTGATTGTCTGGTTTTCACGAAAAATAGTCAGTCTCCAAACAAAATTTTTCCTACCAAACATTTGGTCGTGACGTCACCAAATATTTGCCATCGAACTTAAAGTATGAACGGGTAGCAAACATTTGGTCCAATGTATATGGCAATTCAATAGCGTGTGCAATCTAGCGCGAAATTTTATTTGGTCTCTACTCGGTGTTGAAGTTATTTTGTTTGGAGTCACTCGTCATTTTGACGTCATGACCAAATGTTTGTTAGCAAAAATTTTGTTTGGAGGCCGACTATGATTTGGCCCTATTTGCGATAAAGAATTCTATCAACACATTGTATTCATTTGTACATATTATATGCATACACTCTTACAAATCTGCCCAGGAAAATCCCTCAGATTCTGCAATTTTCTGGCACTGAATTATAAGTATTGAGAATTGATTATAGGCCTACTACTGAATATACCATGTGCTCTACAGTCTACCAGCCATATACATGATATCCATTATAGCACATAACATTTGCTATTGTCAGTAGATAGCTCACTTAAGTGTGAGTTACTAACTGCAGAAACATGTTGTAGCTATATTTAGTAGATAGCGCATAATGTACAGATACAGGTTCAAGTGGAAAGTTATGGCTATCTACTAGTGCACTGATATAATAAGTGATATTTACTGAAGATAAAATTGAGTGAGTTGCTAGCTTATTGTGCAAAAGATACACAGGCAGAATTTCAAATGAAAATGGTACAGTCCATCTGTGTCTTTTGAAGAGTCCGTCTTACGTTTTTGCTCCATACATTTTTTTGCAGGTTTGAAGTTTCATCAGTTTCTAAAGCTTGAGCTTTTCATGTCATTTTTAATTTCTTTAATTGGACACCAGCTTGTTATAAATTAAATTTATATCTAGTTGTACATTCTTTAATTCAGACGTATTTTACTTTCTTGAATATATCAAATTAAACTGCTTGGGGATATTTCTTTTTTTTTTACCGGTGCAAAATTATGATGTTTTCAATTCAACATTATTTTTATTGGTAATTGTACTTTTAATGTACATACTTGACCTTTATCATCATGTATAATGTTTCATCTCGTTAAAAACCTCATGTAATTGTCATGAATCCCAACCACAGTAAATACTTCAGCACTGCAATATTTGGTCATAGTGAACTAATCAATACTTATCATTAATTTGTTAAAACATCAATTTACTCTAGTCTACATGTACCAAATGCATGTTAATTTCTGTGTGAGTTTGTAGTGTCTTCTTAAATTGCTGCATGTTAAATTGCTTTGTTGGATCTTTGGTCTTCATCTGCAGTCGAGCTTTTATTAAACAAATGTTGCAATACATTGTTCATGTCCATAACCCAGTTCTAAATGGCGTTCTTTGCACCTTGTCAATTAATTCAACAATATTCAGACAATAATAACTATGCACCATCCTTTTTTCAGGTCATTGATTAAAAGTGGAGGGCCAAGATATTTCTCTGACGGATCATAGCTCCTGAAGAAAAGTACCAAGATGGTGCAATG
Organism: Ophiothrix spiculata; assembly: GCA_000969725.1. Classification (NCBI taxonomy): domain Eukaryota; kingdom Metazoa; phylum Echinodermata; class Ophiuroidea; order Amphilepidida; family Ophiotrichidae; genus Ophiothrix; species Ophiothrix spiculata. The sequence goes on along the minus strand of JXSR01S056413.1, from coordinate 101,841 downwards.
TTATTAAAAGATGGTGGAAATTTGTTATTGTCATTAATAGCCATATTTTTCTTTTAAATTCTTAACACATTTGAAAAAAAATTTTTGATCAAAATCATATTTTCAATTAGTTTGTATCTTTACCATTTACTTGAAATATAGATCAGCCAGGCACTGCTTCCACATTGCATTAACTCATCCATGATATCACTGCATGAACGTATTGTTGCGTTTAAAGTATACACGCTATTATCGCGAGCATCGCATACACACAGGTCATTGTCAGAAGCAATTTTTGTCTTTGAATATAGATGATTCTAAGGTTTCCAGTCCAAAGCTACTTCAATTTTCCTCTAGGTTATAGTAGCCTAAAATTCTAAACAGTGGAAGAGGAATATATAAAGGTCAACATAAAAGTGTGCTATTTTTGGTTATCATTGATTGTCAGCCCCCCCAATTTAAAAAAGTCTGTGTATGATCACTTCCACACATATGATCAATTTAATTACATACATGAAAATAAAATGGATTTGTCAAAATTTTCGGCCAGATTTGTACCTGTGTGTATACTGTTGAAATTTGAATTTCTAATTTGTACTAGTAGTAGTATAGATCTTAGATATATGATAGAATTTTTAGAATTAATATATGAATAAGTTATGAATCAATAAAAAATTACAATTTCAAAAAAAATAATAATAAAAATTGCCATCAACATTTTGAGGGAAAAACAATCTTATCATTTCATCTAGAGCTAGATCACAATGTTTTTATTTAATTTAGATAGTAGCCGGTAAGTTTATCTCTGTCACTAGTTACCATGGTAATTTACCGCATCATCTTACATGTGGATGAAAGTTTTCCTTCTTATTTCCCCATCTATTCACAGGTGCACTGGAGAGGCTTTTGACAATATCTAGATCAGTTGAGTGACTGACTGATACATGTGAGCCATGGATTGTACAACAGTCACAGAGGAAAAACAGGAAATTTATTTGTGACGTTACTGTGCTTGTACAGTTGAAAGCTACAGTGTTCCCCTGTTTATGCACTGCATTAGTGTATGTGTTGTGTTTGGATTGACCTGCCTGCACACGAGTGTTTTCTCTGTAAGAGAGTAATGGAGCCGTCATGATGCATCAAGGCAGATAGATTTTTTTAACAAGACAGTACAATAAGAGTTGCCATCATCATTTGATGGTGTAACTACGACGGAGGTTATATTGCGGTCATCATGCCTGTGTTGGAGTCTATGGTAGCAGGTGTTTTGAACAAGTATCTTGGGAAATATGTGGAGAATCTGGAAAGCAAGAACCTGGATGTTGGCATCTTAAGTGGTGAGACATTTTATGTTTATATAGGGTAAACTGGGGCAAAAAGGCCCATGGGGTCAAAATGATGGCCTATGTTATTTCCATTGCCATCCTAAGTGGCAAGACATGTTATGATATTTTATTTATACCTTGGGACACTCTAATGAAGAGTGTTACATATCATGCTTTTAAAATTATTATTATTTTGAGGCCAAGTAGACGTCCCTGTATAATATCCTTCAAGTGGTTCATTTTCACGGTATATAAAAACAAGTCACTCAGCTGTATTATTTTAAAAGGTAATCACTATTTCAACCTTAAATTTTCTGTATCAAATATGTCAATGAGTGACCAAGCCTTGCTACGGTTCATAGCCAAATTTCTGATTTGGTCTAATTATTATTTTTTTTTAAAGACCATATTTATTCACACGTAAGCAATATAATTCAATTCCACTTTAGTGTCTTCTATTAAAATGGCTGATTTTGTATTTTTTATAGATCCCCCAATATTGATTCTTCACATAATTCGGTTAAATCGGTTTATTGATTTTTACCACAAATATAACAAAAAACGTAGAGTCTGGCCTAATGGCTTCGAAAGAGAGATGGGCACTTTGACGGATGCAATACAGGCCATACCCTTTACATTTAATACCCGTACCTGTTTTAGTGTTTGATAAATTATAAAGGAATAAAAAATAAAACTTTGATTCTGAAGCTACATGATAGTTATCTTTGTTTAGGTGAATACAGATTTCAATTCCAATCCCAGCATGCACTACAATTCAATTTGTGTATTTGACGAGTTACCCGCAAATGGCTGTCGATAACATTAATTTTACAAGAATTTGCAGACTTATGTACCTGTTTCTGTTTATTCAAATTTTCTTTAAATTTGTATGTCTTTTATTTTGTTAGGCCATTCCCCTGGGTCATTTGGTAAGTTAGGCAAAGAAAAAAGTGTTATTTGTTTGTCCTCAACCTTGTCATAAAACGTTGTTAAAAGTCCAGTTTGAAAGTTTGATGTAAACTTGCGAGTGTTGTGTCTTCAAACACTTTGGTGCTCGGGGTTAAAGTTCCTGAGTTTGAAATGGCAAGTGAAAAAAATTGAGTGTGCTTGAATTTCCTCGGACAAGTTACTAACTGGTTATCGTCTTGTAGCAGCCCGTATGTAATGCGAGGAGCTGATCCGGGCAGCGATGGTGCATACAAATGTATGTGGGCTGATCAAGGTTCACCCCCTAGCCGTTTCCACAGAACCTGAAATGATGTTTGGTGTGGTATGGAGCTTACTTGGGCCACAGTGGTCAGCGATCACTTGTAAAGTGTGCCGAGGCTGCCATGGAATCACAAATCAGGGAGGCATAGCATACTGCCCTGTACTTTTATTTTACATGAAAGGGGACAGCTCTCTAGTCTGACGGTTCGCTAGGCGGACTCTAGCTAGTCCAACAGCTCAGTAGTCCAAATTATAATTTAGGCTTGCCAGTATATATTTCAAAAACAGCTTGCTAGTCCGAAATTTGTACACAACTCACCAATTTAATACTAACTAATTGATTGATTTTATTATTAAACGGCTTGCTAGTCAGAATTTATAGTACAGCTCTCTAGTCCAAATATTAAAGTAGGCTCATTAATCCAAATTTTAAAAACAGCTAGCTAGTTTGAATGATAAAAAGTGCATATCAATAATATTTTTTCAATTTGGGACAAGTAAACTGTTTATGAGTTTCAGACTAGCAATTTTTTTTCAAAAATTAGACTAGTGAGACTTTTTAACATTCGAACCAGCAAGCCTGTTTATAAGCTTGAGTCACAGACCTGTACTACAGGCTGCTCTTATAGAATGTAAGTGCTATTGGTCGCAGGTTTGAGTGACACCCTGGTCACATAAGCCGCAAGAAGCCGCAACGACATTGGTCACGGGTGGTTATGTGACCATAACTGAAGACATCGTATACAAACTGCAAAGTTTTAACTCGAAATTAAATTCTTGCGGCATGCTTTCGGCGTCTCTACGGCTCACGGACATCAGCATCTGCTTCGCCGCAAGGTTATGTGACCAGGGTATAATATAGTCTGTACCCATAGTCTGTACTTCGGGGGGGGGGGGGGGGGGGGGTGGAAGATAGATTGCTCTTCTTCTCCTGTATAACCATGTAGCATACAAAATGATTTTGTGACCATCCATGACAAACCTCCTGTTAAGTCAGCTACGGGTCAAAGTTTTTTATTGCAGATTCAAAAAGGACACATGTACATCTTCAGCTTATAACACAACTTATCAACACCCAGAAAAAATATGATTCTTCAATCAAAGCAAGACATGCCAGAAAACATAAAAATGAGAAAATGTACGCTTAAGTTAATGTTATGCATATTTCCAATGCGGCCAGTACAATAAAAAAAACATGTTGGTTTTCAGATATTTCAAAAGACGTCCGGGTTAGCTAGAAAATGTCTTTTTATTTTTGGTTGAAATGCAAAGCTTTCAAAAATTTGCTCAAAGCTCACATGTAAGAAAGGCATGGACATTTCAAATTTGTAAAAATCTCAATTTTGTCTGACTACATGTGTATTTCACTGTAGCTTAAAATGACAAATGCTGACTTTACTGGAGGCGTCTGATGAATGGTCACATAATGGGACAATGGTTGAGGCCTGACAA
>JXSR01S056413.1:23059-35453 GCA_000969725.1 Ophiothrix spiculata | reverse complement strand
CATTATTTAAATAAAAATCTTAGATTATCACAGGGTAATTTTAATTTAAGATCAACTAAAAAGAGTTATGTCAGTAGTTTTCTGTTTTTATATTCTTGTAATTAGCCTATTTGTATTAAAAATGTGACATTTTGATCCTAATTATGGCTTAGTCATCTGGTCCAGAAATACAACCATATAATATTCATTTAACTTTCAAAAAAAAATTAACAAACTACATTTGTGTTTGTAGCTATGATCTTAAATATTTCAAACAGTGCTTAGAATGCTTTGTCTTAAATCACTTGATTTCTAAAATTCTAAAGCATATTTCCTACCCCTGTGGTCATTGAAAAGGAAATGGAATTCAAACAGGGTTTGAATAATTCTGAGACATCCTGTATGCATAATTCTTTTATTTTGATTTTCCTTTCCTACAGTATGAGCTAAACTTGCCTGTTGAAGTCAAAGCTGGTCACATTGGTAAGTATTTGCCATTTCTTCTTCGCACAAAACTGTCTAGGCAAAAAAAAATAAAAAAATTAGACATTGTAAACAAAAATCCAGATAATAGGACCCCATTGTTTGTAAATCAAACTCCAACCTAGGATTTTTGGTTACATTGTGACTGTCCAATAATTCTTTGTTTTGCCTATAGTCATAATTTGATTAATATTTATCAGAACCAGAATATGCCAGCGGTACTTCCCTCACTTTGCACCAATGAGCCCTGTGGTCGATTTCACTAAACAATTGCGATGCATCATAGCTGCGATGCGTTCAGTGCGTAGCTAGACTGCATTTCACAAAGACATAAAAACCCTTCACAAGTGTGCCATGTGTCCCAAGGTATACAAATATTGCATGGCGAAAATGCCAACACATCGCAACTTTGCGATGAGCCAAAAGGTGATCGTACATTTGCGATGAGTGAACGATGCGTTCAGTCTGACGATGTGTTAACTATGTGTTTTAATGTTAGTGAAATTGACCACAGGACTGCTGTGTGTTCGATCCCCGATCCCGGCGCTGTATGTGCATTTGGTGTTCAATCCATACTCGCTTCCGCAGGTTTTTCTTCGGGTGCTCTGGTCTTCCTCCTGCAGTTTAAACTGTTGCCAGATGTAATTTGTCCAGCATAGTCTGCCCCCACCAAGGATATGGGAAGCTGCATTAAGGATACATATTGCAATCTAATTACCGATAGGATGCGCTTGAAAAGGCCGCAAACGCCTAAATGAAGTGAAGCTTCAAAGGATTGTGACGATCTACCTGCAGCGAATCATGAGCGGTTTGATCTGTATGGAAAATTGCTATACAAAAGCCAGTTATTAATATTATTATTATTGCAGATTAAAAGTCATATGACACCCAGAAGTAGAGTGTGATTCTTCAAATGACATCCCATAATTCCTAAAACTGAGAAAATGTAATGTGTTCAAGTTTTCATATTACAATATGCACATTTCCAATGTGACTGCATTGATTTCCAATGTGACTGCATTGAGAAAATATAAGTTTTCAGATACTGTAAAACATGTTAATTTCGCGAGGTATTTAATTTCGCGAATTTCGCGAGGGTAAAGAATTCGCGAAATTAAATCCTCGCGAAAATATTGTCCAAGTTCATGTTTGTTTATTGAAAAATGTAATGGAGCTCTTTAACATGTGTTAAAACACTTTGATTTTATGCCAGACGATCGACTGATGCTCACCCCTATCTTGTAATGGAAAAGTCCATCATGTAAACAAACCAAATTGGATCGGCAATTGAAGTGTCCATGGAATGGGGTTTGTTTGTAAAAGTTTTGATTTATTTCTGCAATATGACCTCTTACTTTTACAATTGTTTTTAAACATCATGTGTGGAGCCTTTTTTCATGCAGATTTTCAAGGTATTTTAGTAATATTTTGACAGGAACATCGGAAACTAGAAAATAATATATGGCCTTCCGAATTCGGAAGACATAATCATCACAAATTTCAAATTCGCGAAATTTAATACTCGCGAAAATGTCACTTCTTGCGAATTCGCGAAATAAAGTCCCCGTGAAATTTAAGTGTTTTACAGTATATTGAAGTTGAAATGAGGCTGATATTTTGCTACTGGTTTAAGAAAGACAATAACATTTAAAATCTGCAAAAATCTCAATTTTGTCAGAAAATTACTTATGTGTGAATTTTGCACTGGAACTCCAAATGAAAAAGCCGACTCAACACAGTGGATAGATCATTGCATGCTGAAATGGATTCAAACATATTACAAAGTGCTTCATCCTGGGTTCCATCACAAATCAACCACTCTGTATCTGTTTTGTTTGTGAATTTTTATCATACTCTTGCGGCAGCTAAAGCCACCCTAGCAGGATAAAACTACATGGATGCATCTTTTTCATCGCTAGATGTCTAAGACCGAAATGTAGTAAATCCCATAGTCATTACACAATTCCTGCTTGATACGTAATTGAATACAAATTTGGACTTTACATTCTAGTTTACGTAACCGTAACGAACAATAGATTGACTCATAACTAGAATATTCATGTCAATGAGATGTTATCAACTGTGACCTCGTTTGCAAATGTGATCGCAAAAGGGCCTCCCTTCAGAAGCAGTTTTGCTTTAACATTTAATGTCTTAAAATTGGTTAAACAAAGCATAGCCTGTCGGTATTTAATCTTAAAAAACACTGGTTTTCACGATAAATAACAAATAATAAGTGGACAATTCAAAGTGGACATTTAGAGCAAATTTTTGTTATATAACAAAGTATGTAATTACATAGACTTGTCCAATGATAATGGTTGTTTGTAATGCACTGACCTCAATTCACCTTGTCTAATTTGACATTGTATAATTTTACCATTTCCGGACTAACTATTTTATGCGTATTAACCTGCTATTAACTGTATAAATTCGCTCTAACATATAGTTCCAAATTTTCTACTGATTTGAGTAATGCATGTCTTATTGCAGAAGAAGAAAATATTTTTCTCAAATCATATTTGTATACACAAGTACTAGACTTTTAAATTTTACTTCAGCCAAGATCATGGCCAAGATACAGAAATATAGCGGAGAAATACATAACTTAACTGTGCACTGTCCTGGTGACAAATTTTAATGATCCCTTGACGTCAACATACACTGAGCATCACAGCTTCAACGGCCAATAGAAACAGCGACCATAAATGATTGACATATTCACTGACCTGTCCGATCACGCGTTGACCTCACAAAAGCAGCTGATCAATAGCTATCAATTGTACAACTACAAGGAGTACAGGGACAGGTATCTCAACAACCTGATGGACTTTAGGCCAAATTAAACAATATCGATGCTTGTTTTTAACATAATGTGAGGAATAAACTATAAAATGGAATCTGATCAAAGCATATGATAAAGACAAACAAACATTGTCATGTCCAAGAAAACAATCAACAAAGGAATTTAGTTAAAACACCCCTGCATTTAATGGTCTTGTCCACTATCTTTGCCTAGAGATAATGAGAGGTCACACTGCTAACCAATCCAGAATCTGAATCAGGCACAATAAAAGGTCAAACATATCATGGATCGCCGCGTGACTAATTTACATCCCTCAATGAGTAGGCAGTCCTATATTTTGGTGATTCCCTACATTTATGAATATCGCAAAGGTACCTGTATGTTAAATTAAGGTATGAACTCAATTTTTGGAACCAATGTTCCAAAGGGGGACCAGCACGTGGACCAGTGGTTATTTTATGAATGGATTGATGTAAATGCACCACGCCTGGTTTTGGTTCGCTACGTTTATTGTTTCTCCTTTTCACAAGTGTTTTCAATGGTGAAAGTAGCGATTTGGGTTGGGCAAAGAGGCAAACACTGGAGGTTTTTATAATATGATGATGGTACCTGCTATTAAATTTAATATTTATATTATTTTGTAAGTGAAACTTTGAAGGAACATACTGAAGATTAATCTGTGATGGTTATTGGAGACCTGAATAGTTTTGGTGATCACATATAAGCTTACAAAAATCGAGGTATATGTATTATCCCTATTCCCGTCTGTGGCGAGTTTTAAGCCATTAAATTTCCACACACAAGTACAAGTAATGGAGGATGTCACTTCACTTATTGTAATGATTGTCCGCAGTTTATCGTGTGTAGGCCTATTACATGCTATATAAACAAATATGACCTTGATTATTTATGCAAGTTTGATTTAATCCTGACCTAATAAGTTACTCTTAAAAGCGTAATCAAACATGACAGCGCTCCAATGATTTTAACAGAAACAAGAATAGTCCTGAAAAAAAGCCCTTTTGATGAAAAGCCAGTATTTCACATAATTGTCTTGATTCAAGTCGATGACATGCTTTGGTCTCAGAAAAATGCTTCAATAACTATCAAATGTAAATTTCACATTTCATAATTATAACCACATTAAATTATTGATAAAAACTTTTGATTAAAACAAATAAATCTAACTTTAGAGTAAACAACAACAACAAAATAAATTTACAGGAAGTTTCAAGCGTGAATTTCAACTTTCATCAACTTAAAAAAAAACCAATTCAAATATAATAACTAATCCAAGTTTCAACATTTATCTTGCCGCTAGTGGGGCCTACAAAATTCCAATCCCTAAATAAAAAGATCATGCAATGGTTGAAAACCCCAAAATAACATTTATATTTAGTCTAAATCTAAGCCATACAATAAACTACTGAATTTAATGCATATTTAGCCAATCCACATCATAAAGGCATATTACTAGGGATGTCAATTAGTGTAGAAAAATCCGTGCTGGATTGAAATTTATGTTCAAGTACCTTAACTTTAGACTCCTCAATGACGGGTTCAATAATGTTTAAAATAATTAAAAATGTACTTATTGAAAAAAAATGGAGGGTTTTTAATATTGAGGGGGATTCTTTTTAGTTTTCATCAAAAAACAAGTATATTACAGTTGATTAAATGTTCGTATGTTTTCATAAATGAGCTGCTCCGTGTGAAAATGGACCAGAGGTCGCCGTGCAAACTCAAAATTAAGCCCTGTTCTGCGGTATAGAGCGTTGTACAAAAATGCATTTTGCGATGTGATTCACTCACTTTTAGGCAAAAAGTAAACAACTATTTTAAAGGAGATGGATCCATTGTCCCATTTATGAAGGACACTTTTTAGAAACCACCTCTTTTACTTCACAGCAGTCGATCGGAACTCAAGACCATCGCCCTTATCGGAGACCTCCCAATACTTTTGCAATCCTTGGATGACACAGGACATCTCCAAAAAGGTGTCTTACATCATTACAACCGGTAGATATTCGTGATAAAAATGGTATATTTTTTGACTTTCAACAGCGAATGAATCATGTCGCGAAATCGTGAAATGTCCTCCAAACCCCACGCTACGCCACACACTCCAACGTGTTTTATAAATCCCTGCCAGCAATGCTTGGAGCTGTATACCCGGAAACTACCGGCACAAAACTGACTGGACATTGCAACACACAGCGAAGTTTTCTTTCGTCTTTTTGGATGGTATAACTCCAAATAATTGTGAATTTTGTTCAATATCATACTGTTATTGACATGCACCACTCTTTCATGTCATTAATCCAGTTAAAAAAATTATTCCAATATTGTAGATATAAGTACTTTTAAAGGTTATGGGAGTAAGTATAATTAATGTAGTTTCCATTTTTTCCCGTACATTACTGGCTTAACGTCGTGGCTGTGCCGAGTTTGTTTATTCACCCTACTCCCGTTGTATGTCTGTAACAGCTTGTCAAATGGGTCCATCTGTTGAAATTGAACAAATGACCTCAAATTTGGGCGGATATTTTCAATACGAAGTGAGACATGGGATTTTTTTGGACGCTTAGCTACTGTCAGGCACTTGTAGAAGAAATATATTAAAAACTTAATCAGTTTTTAGTTGGTTTGTCATTTTTACACGCCCGTGAATTCCTTATATTGACATTTTCTCTAATTTACCCCTATTTGTAACTCAAATAGCGTCAAATTTTTCGAACAAAATCTTTAATATCTCCGGAACCGCTTGACCTACAAATGTGATATTGGTGTCATTTTACTTTGGAAACAGAGTGCAATTCGAATGTGTAATGAAAACAAATTGAATAGGAACTTTAATTTTCTCGTTGATATCCCTAATATTACATCAACATAACAATTAATTCTGACCTGAAAATAAGGTCACACCAACTATATCTGTCTGTTTTTTTTCTTATTTGAGTTTTGTCTTTCTGCCCTTCCTCCTCACATGGAAAGTGGAATAATAGTTCAGAGTGAAAATAGGGATGATTATATACATGCAGTACAGTGACCATAGCCCTTCAAGCCTCAACCAGGCTATAGGCACATACAAGCACAAAATGTAATAATAATAAATAATAATTAAACAATATTGTGGTCGCCTGGGGACGTATTGAAGTTACAAACTTAATATGTACTATACATTTTATAACAGACATCTACTAAGCGATGTATGTCTTTTTTAAAGACTTCTTGTTTGGTTTGTGATCAAATACTCTGTAACATGTTTGAATCCATAATTGTTACTGGACTTATTTAGGTAGCCACTGGTAGTCAGCAGAGTTATATCACTTTTTTCTTTGTTTTGTAACAGGACGAATAAACCTAGACGTATCATGGACATCATTGTTTAGCCAGCCGTTAAAAGTTGACATTGAGGATGTCTTTATCCTTGTCAATCCGGTTGCCGACAGACCATATGATCCAGAGAAAGAAAAACGCCTCAAGAATGCCATCAAACAGAAGGCTCTTGATGGACTGGAAAAACCCAAGAAGAAGAAAAGCAAAAGTAAGTATGGGGCAGAATTAGCCAAAACATTCTGCACTCCAACCCTTTTAAGATTTACTCAAAGGTAAAGGTAAACGAGACGGCCTGTGTTTCACAGGTCCAATGCAGTGCCCATCTCTCTTTCGAAGCGATTGGACCAGACTCCACAATTTGTTATATTTGTGGTGAGGGGATTACCATGTCTTCCCTGTGAGTCTGTTACCTTCCAAGTGTTGAAGAAAGCCGGTACCCATTTGACACCTGGGTTCAGAGGGGCACATTAGGGTTAGTATCTTGCTCTAGGACACTACACACGCCGACCATCGGATTCGAACCCACGATTCTCAATGCCCGGTGATTAACAGTCTTTAACCGTTAGTCTACTTATGTCTCTCGAAATTTACTGCAGGTCTACAACCTGTCCCTCATTGTGCATGACAGGACCACATTAGATTTTCCAGTGTCCCTTGAAAGAGTCAAATTATATACATTAGATTTCCCAGTGTTCCTTGATAAATGATATAAGACATTGTTATTCAGCAAAAGCCTTGTAAAACATGATGAGATCCAAATGCAGTCGGTGTATATTGCCAGGTAACATCAAGTGTTGATTAAACATAAGTACTGATTTATAACACAGCAGTGAACTACCTAATGCAGTAGTCACTTCTGATGCGGTTACCTGTTGGGAGGCTTTGGGTAGCAAGGGAGATAAGAAGCACCTATAATAGGTACATGATTATGCTGTCACTATATTCATCCTGTTGAGTACTTTTTGTATGGTAAGATAGCAATATATAGTCTGTTAAATAAATACATACAGGGGATTTATAGTGCGCTATGCCTCCCTGATTTGTAATTCCACGCAGCCTCCGCTCACTGCTCAGGTGATCGATGACCACTATGGCTCAAGTTAGTTCCATTCCACACCAAGCATCATTTCAGATTCAGTGACAATCTCTAGGTCACAGCCTAGAGCAGCTCCGCAGGTTTCATGCAGGTTTCCAAGAGATAAGTAGTACGCTACCTTGTCCTAGGTAATTTCATGCACGCTCAACTTAGGCACCACCGGGGTTCGAACTTGGTACCTTCTGCACTGCAGGGAGAGATTAGTGTTCAGTTAAATTGACTGCTAAGTGATGATCAGTCATGGAGACTGATATATCAAAGTGGTCACTGAATGGCTGCTAAGGTAGCCCCTGTGTGTGGCTTGATTTTGCTGAATATTGGGGCAGGTTGCAAGAGGTCCTGGATTCAAGTCACAGGGGCCGTATTCATAAAACTCCCTTATACTTAAGTGAAATTTTTACACTTAAGTGTACACTTAACACTTTTATAACACTTAAAAGTGTTATACTTACACTTAAGTCTTTCCCTTAACTTTGAAGCTCAATTACTGCTTTATTGCAGTGTGTTATTTTTGTTCTTTTTAAATCTAATTTTTTAAATGCAAAAATCCTAACAATTAGTTATAAAAATTATTTCCAAGTATTATTAAAACTGACCCCTTGTAAGTCACACTTTAAGGTCCATATGCACAAAAGAGGTTTAAGAGTTAGACCAGGTTAAAAGTTAGACCTGGTTTAAGTCAAATTTTGTTTCACAGCTAAATATATTTTCCTCAACTAATATTGTAATGTTTTGTGTTGTTTGTAAGACCTTTTGGCTAAATCTTCAAAATTTTAAAGCTTTTGCAGTTCAAAGGTGCTTCAAAAGGTCCTTTTATGGAAGTTATAATTTTGACTTAGACCTGGTCTAACTTTAAACCCAGTCTAACTCTTAAACCTCTTTTGTGCATATGGACCTAAGTGTTTTCTTAGAGCTATTAAAAAGCAAATTATGTAAAATATATGCTATAAGTGCAACTTTTAAGGGTGCTCCAAAGTCCCCTTTAAAGTTACCCTTAAAGTGATAACAGTTAATTAATTCCCTTAAATTTGTTCATTTAAGTGCAACTCATATATAATGAAATTTAAGGAGATAGTTTTTGGCCTTTAGTCAGTTAGGGAAATCTTGTGGTTGACAATGTTGCATTGTTTTGATGATATGTCTGGTATTCTGTAGAATAAAAATGGTACATTGTACTATATTGTGTTATTGTGCACTTCTTTGAATAGTGCATAGAATATTGGTAAACAATTTTGTCTTGGTTTCTATCATGAAAAGTGATTGACAATGCCTTACTGGTAGTCTAGACTGCTAGGTGCCAAGGTTAATCTTTTATGAGCAGTACTAGATACGATACCTCAAGATGAGTATGAAAACATCTTAGGCCTAGTATCCTCTATGTAAGACATGAGTGATCCTTGAGGCACAATAGGTGGAGGGGGTTAGCATTACTTGGAAGGATTGGCGAGTTGCACTGTTAGAGGGCAATTCTTTTTCGATATGTCACAAACATCACAAAATATTACATGCTTCTTTACTTGAACTTGAGCATGTTTAGTTTTGGTTATCATTCTGACAGAATGAGCATACCTTGACCATCCAACTTTAGGTAACACAATTGAATTCTACTTTCTCATTTTTGGAAAGTTTTTAATTCTTTAACTCACGAATGTAAACTTTAAATCCATATGAAATTATACATTTTTAGAAGTGAAACACAATGATAAAATAACCATTTTTGGACCAAAATATCAATTTTTGGTGCCAACAATTGCTGGAAAGCCTACCTAAATTTTGTTATGGTAAAAATTTGAACCAAATTACTTTTTAAGAATCTAGAAACCAATGTCCAGTGTCGGTTTTCTCAATTTATGTAATATTTCCAAAAACATGTTAAAATGGTCTTTTGGGCCATTTTTTCTGGTTTAAAAATGACTATTAATACTGTTCTTTGATGGTAGGGATCATTCTCAAGTGACTGGCTATGCGCCCCAGTCCAAAACATGAAGAAAAGATTTTTTATACAAAATTGATATAGATATGATTGTCAATTGCTTTTAGAGGTACTTTAGAATTTAGCCAAGTCAAGCTCTTTGTTTGTGTGATAAAGTCCCTTTTTAGTTTGAGCACAATTGGATACAAATGTGATACTTAGTATTGTTTTGGAATTGAAGTAAACTGCATAGATACCAGATTAAATTTCTTGTTGAACATATATATTGGAAACTCCAAAATTTATTTCGCTGTTGACAAGGAAGTTAGTTCTTCTTTCCAAAGTGTTCTATCAGCTAGTGTTCCAAAAACAGCACAATGCCAAAACAGTTGGTATTAAGGCTAAGGGAAAATTCTGTCTTGTAAAATGAATTTTCTTATACATCAGATTTTGCAATAAGAAGCTGTAGTGTATTATAATAGTGCTTAAGATTTCATTTTTCAGCAAATGTGGCTGAATATCTGTAAAACTTACTGGATAAATTGAAGATGTAATATTTTTTTCTCATCTTGTAGGTCAAGTTGAAGAAGAAGAAAGCCTGTCATTTTCAGAAAGGCTAACAGCAAGTATCATTAACAACGTACAGGTTAGTTCAATGCATTACTGTTTTTGCTCTGTAGTTCAAGTATTATGCTTGACATAGACTTACGACTTTAGCTTTTTATATCCTTGACTACATCTTGATAACAAGTGATGGTATCCACTGCTTTTCCCATTTTGTGTTGTCATTCCTAGAATGCAAAGTTCATTTTTGAGCAGTGGATCTTATACTTGATCAAGCGAATATGACCCTATGCCGTTGAAAGTTTGCCGGGGCCTCTCCTCGGAACTTCTGCACATACAGATCACATTGCAGTTGAAAACCATATAATCAATTTGGAAAACCCCAAAATACACACACCAGAGACATGAAAGAAGCAATCTTGATTAGAAGGAGAATAATCACATACGATCCACTGCTGAAAAACAAACTTTGCCATTTAGGAATTACAACACTAGCGGGAATATCTTCACTAATGATCAAGACTTCATCAAGGATGTGGACAACTAAGATGTATGTCTATTTCTGGCTTTGTCAAACTTAAATTTTAAAATATTTGGAATATATAAGGCTACAAAATATGCATTTATTTCAAATTTGAGCTTTCTCAATACTGGCCAACTTCTACAGTGTCGAAGCTCCCGGGCCGCTATTCAAGGTTCTCTGTTAAGTTGTTTTGCAACTCCTTAGTAGAAATTAAGGTTTCTGTCAAGGATTGTTTTTTCATGTCAACATGTCGCAATAATTTGTTGTCGACGTCGACATAAAGTTGATATCAAAGAGTTTGTTTTTGCGGAAAAAAACAAATTGTTTGGATATGACACATAGACTTACCTATAACATACTTATGTGCTTGTTCTTTCTGCGTACGACAATATGGATGATATAATAAAGTTGATATTTTGAACTTTTTTGTTGTGAACCATCGTAACTTTAAAAACGGTTGTAAATAACGAACAACTAATAAGTATTAATTATTTATGCAACACTTTTTTGGTTAAAGCTCAACTGCTAATAAGCAGCCATAACTTGACAATAAAACGTAAGTTTTATGACATTTTACTTGACTAGTTTTGTTAACAAATGAGATTTAATGTCGACATGTCGAGATATGCTTTATGTTGACATTAATGTCGACTTAAGGCCTGTCGACAGAAACCTTAGTAGAAATGTTCATGTGTTCATTCATATTACTGCCAGGCAGTGCCTAAATTTCCAGCATTGAAGAATCCTGGAAAATACTGATAAGCAACTAGTATATTGGTACATCTATTTGCACCCAGAGTTTAAAGCGAAGTTGTAAAATTAGGTGCACACTGTACTGGTGTTTACCATTAACGCTTATCATTAAGTCTCGACGGATAGTGTGGCACCTGTATTACCATGTTATGTTAGAATTGACTGGATGCTATGCAGGATTTCATAAACATAACCGGTTTCACAAGCACCTTTTGATTGTCATTCTGATTCTGATTTATTTCAATCAATCAATCAATCAATCAGAATGAAATTAAATCAGTGAAACGAATCAGAATGAGAAAAACCTACTTTGTTTCTGGGGTACTCCTGGATCCATTGGAAACCTAGATCAAGGAGACCATATGGGAATTAAAGACATACTCCTTGAACCCTGATCCGTATCCCTTGTTTATTCCTGTGCACTTGTCTATGGGAACATGTTACTTAGTATGGTATCCACTGCTTTTCCCATTTGTGTTGATATTCCTAGAATGCAGAGTTCATTTTTTGAGCAGTGGATCTTATACAAGATCAAGCGAATATGACCTTATGTCTTTGAAAGTTTGCCTGGGCCTCTCCTCGGAACTCTGCATTTACAGATCACATTGTCATTGCAGCTGAAAACCATGTAATCAATTTGGAAAACCCCAAAATACACACATCAGAGACATAAACGAAGCAATCTGGATTAGAATGAGAAAAATCACATACGATCTACTGCTGAAGAACAAACTTTCCCATCTAGGAATGACAACACTAGCAGGAATATCTTTACTTATGATCAAGACTTCATCGAGGTTGTGGACAGCTAAAGTCGTATGTCTATTTCTGGCTTTGTCAAGCATAAATTTTAAAATATTTGGAATATATAAGGCTACAAAATATGCATTTATTTCAAATTTGAGCTTTCTCAATACTGGCCAACTTCTACAGTGTCGA
>JXSR01S056402.1:114206-124813 GCA_000969725.1 Ophiothrix spiculata | reverse complement strand
AAAATTGATGACAATATCAGTTATGATTTTCAAATGTGTGTTGCAAGTTATCCACACCCTTTCGAAGGAAAGTACCTTGTTCTTGCGACATTTTTTATTCAATTTGCAATTCCACTGACTATCAATTCAATTGCCTATATTCATATTGGTACTAAGCTTTGGAGGGCAACCGCCGTTGGTGATGTTACCGCAAGACAACATAGAGCAGCTGTTCAAGCAAAAACACGGACAACATTAATGTTGGTTCTTGTTGTAGCGGCCTTTGCCATTTGTTGGTTTCCCTTAAACGTTTATCTTCTAGTAAGTAACTTTCAGATTCACACTAAAAATACTTTAGCATATCTGTGGTGTCATTTTATAGCTATGAGCAGTGTGTGCATTAATCCAGTTGCGTTTGGATTCCTAAATGAAAATTTTCGAACAGAATTAAAACATTCACTTAACTGTTGTGTGAAAAGGGTTACGTTGTCGCGACGGCGTTACGTGCACGGAAGACGAAGTCAGAATCATCGCTTTTCATCGCAAAGAAATAGTCAAGTTATAGGAACATATTCGCAAGGATATTCTCCAACAAGAGTGACAAATGTATCTCTTCCTATGGAAGTTTTAAAAACAAAGGATAAAATTGAAGATTCGGATACAATGACAAATAAACTGTTGGATGAAAATGGAATCAATGAATCTAATGACAGCGGAGTTGCATGATGATGAATGGTTTAAAAGGGCACTCTGTATTGTTATATTAATGCATCAAACTGAATTCAAGATCATTTTTCAACTTATAAGAACATACTATATTCGACATGTGCTATAATAATGTACAGTATTTAAGATTTAAAATAATTTGTTTGCATTACTTGACGTTCTTTAAAATATATGCAATTATGTTTCTAAACCAAAGGTATAATATGATCCGTATGCTAACATTCAATTATATACCTTCTTTGCTTTTAGTTTTTAAGACATGTTACGTTAAAAACATTTGTTACACTTTATATAAGAGATGGGATTGGAATATTAAAGGCACCTTTATTTGACGACAGGAGGACAATTACCTAAAATGCACCGTAGGAAATATCAAGAATAATAGCCTAATTTTCATACAGCTCAGCAAAACACTTGATGTTGTATACATGTCAGTACGTTTGAATGAATTATATTGGATTCTGCAACCATGCTAACTAATACAGTACAGTGATCGACTTATATCATAAATTTATCTCTTGCTTGTAATATAAAGCAATATTTTGATATCAAAATCATTCAAGAAAAATACATTATCATGTTATTTATCTTGAGTTAACACATGCAGGTATAACTATTCTTGATGTACGTAGACTTAAAGCGTTTTGAGTTGCGACAAGTAATTAATATATAAAAGAATGTGACCCGTCTTACTTAGGTACCTCAAAGGCCCCAAATCAAAATCAATATTGTAGTTTCAGTTCAAAACTGAAAGCTTAAATGACACCTTACTTTTGATTATCGGATGTTTGGTTGCAAAGTTATTTTCAAATTTGTTTTCCATCTGTAGCTTATTTCGAAAAAGAAAATGACCCGTCTTACTTAGGTACCTCAAAGGCCCCAAATCAAAATCAATATTTAGTTTCAGTTCAAAGCTGAAAGCTTAAATGACACCTTACTTTTGATTATCGGATGTTTGGTTGCAAAGTTACATTCAAAATTGTTTTCGATCTGTAGCTTATTTTGAAAAAGATAGTTTTGAGAAAATCGTGTTTAAAGTTTGGTTATTTTATAAAACATAATCGAGAGAAGGATTTTTTTTTGATTTATTATATTTCTTTAATGTTTTGGATGTTGAAATCTGATATGATTTTATACACTTCAAAGATAACGTTTCTGATAGAATTAGTAATTCGTCCTCTGACACGATTTTAATTGTGTTAACCTCTAGTGTCTCATAGCATGTAATTTTCTTTGCAGACGTTAACGGTACGAGGAATCCACATGCTCAGGAAAGTGTGAATCCTAACTATTTTTCAATCATGAAAAGATAAATAGTTTCCACTGCCTTCGCGGGGACTCGAACCATGGATTATGGCGGGGGTTAGTCATGCATTACGAAGCGAGAGATCTACCGCTGAGCTATCAAGGCAGCGTTGAGATGGTGAACTAAAACCTAAAACTTTAGAATGCCGTATTTTTCTTTTGTTTACATAAAAATTGCAATTTTTGCCTCATTGGAATGCTCAATTTGTAAGTAGATTATGCGAATGCGTATATCAGAGAAAATGTAGATAATGTAGATACCAAATTCAGGCTATTCACAGCTCAAACAGGGCGAACTCAGAGTCATAATTCACGCCCGGTTTTTCGGGCAAAACAACGTGGGTTTGTTACATTATCATTCAAAATCAACACACACATTTATAAAATAATATTTGTAATTCAATAAAAAGTATCAAGCCTACAATCTGTCAACATTTGAAAACAGGCGAATCGTTTGAACATCATAAAATGTTAAGGTTTCGGCGAATAAGGTGTAAATTTTTCGAAGTAGTTCATTGACGTAATTTTGACCTTGATAATGGACGTGAAATCACTACTAAAGTCTCATGCATAAACAAGAGACTCTATTACATATGTACGCTAAAAATTGTATTATTCTGATATGTGTAAGTAGGTAAAAAGTTGCAGTAAAGGTGCCGTTGGCAAAAATGGCACCCATTTAGGGACCGTAGCCTTAATGTACCTATAGATATGACGGGTCACAAATAAGAGTCCGATATACAACCACTTTGCCTACAGCTGTTTATTAAATATTGTAAGAAAAATCTTAACATGTAGTTAAGAAGGATGTAAGAAGGATGTATAAATCATCAACAGAATGCATTGTGCCTCAAGTAACATCTAATTCTCAATTTAGTGTACCGTACATTTAATATGAATTAATCTTAAATATATTAACTATTTAAGTAGGAAGCTGCGGATTATATTTCTAGTAATAACGTGTTTGATGTATGAATTATGAACAGAATGCGTTGTGCCTCAAGTAACATTCCGATGTTTCAACTATTAATGTTTGTAAGAAGACTAACAAATGTGTCATCATTATCACCTTGATTTTTAAAACCTCAATTATGGTTTATTCAGAGTCCGACGATATCCATCGATAGATTAGCATCGACACGCAGATTTTCACACGCGCTATTTCTTATGCATTGCGCGTGTAAAGACTGCGCCTCGATGGATGACGAACGATGCATATATACATACTCTGAATAAACAATAACTCGGTTCGGGGAACACCGTTAAAAATCAGGGGATTGGGGAGTTATTTCAACAAATGAAAGGATAACAATGATACATTAAGCGGCTGCGCCACCACCTCCTATCATTTGAAAAAAAGAAGACGAAAGAAAAACAAAGTCGAGGAAAAAAGAGAGCGGAAAACCGCTTTTGTTCGTAAATGTTACCGAATTTGCCCCCTTTTTAGACGCGCCCTGCATCGTGCACACGTGGCAATTGCGCTGTCACACAAAGTCGTCCTTCACTTAACAAAAAGCGTTGGCGTCGCCTAAGAAAATATAATGTTAATGTTTCAAGATATTGTACAATAAAACGTGGTTTACGTGTTAGGTATCTATGGTGATAGGAATACCCCCTGCTGTACAGTGCAAGAGGTATAGTTACATAAAAAAAACGTGGTAGAAATATTGAATACCACATATAAAAATAAACCATACATGCACTTTACTCGTGTTACAATACTTTAGACATATTCTACACATCCTTCTTTAAAAATTCAGTCCAAAAAGGTTAAATCGTCAGCACTGCGAGATAGAAATGTGGACCAATCAAGATTAAAGCACTAGATTATGAATGTATACGAGTTGTAGTAATAATACTTTATATTCTTTTTTATTACTAAGTACAAAAGAACCTGTAGTCAAAGAGCTTAACCCATGTATAATATTATTTTTTGAATTCAGCACTTTATAAAGAAAGTCAATCTATGTTAAGATGAGCAAAAAAGTAAAAATAACCTATTTGATTGGGTCATGAATATGCATAACAGAGGACATTTCTTTTACATATTTAACATTGCCCTGTTCACATTTGTTTCACGATTATGACATATGATACATCCGTAAAAATCTCTTCGATTGTACTGATAGTAAATCAATTAAGATTTTTATCGCATGATTTTGTGACCTACATGACTAACTGTTTATTATTGAACGTCTAAAGAAAGTATGGGCAATGCTATGTTTATGAGATAGGCAAGAAGTAGATAACCTAAAACCAGAGACCTAAAACATAATAATCATTGAATACATGACTGATTATTTTCGCGAATAAGACTTTCTTACAAAGAGCATTATACCATATGACTAGGACTTCTTATTTTGACAAGGACTACAAAACAATGACATATCGGTATCAGGGTTATGTTCCAAACCTAATTTTAAGAGCATTATCTACTCCCTCTGAAATTAAGTGACAACCTCACATGCTCTATATTTTCTA
The DNA here is from genome assembly GCA_000969725.1 of Ophiothrix spiculata. NCBI lineage: Eukaryota > Metazoa > Echinodermata > Ophiuroidea > Amphilepidida > Ophiotrichidae > Ophiothrix > Ophiothrix spiculata. The sequence continues at coordinate 120,322 of JXSR01S056402.1, read as the reverse complement.
TAAGGCTTACAAAGATTTTGATGACCCCTTTGCCTTGTTCAGTCAAAACTCCTTTAATACCCGTTAAGCATGCTCCTTCATGTTTAACTATTTTTTAAATTGATCTGCTGACTTGTCTGCTGCCCTTTTTTTATTTGGCCTTCACTTGTGTCAGCAGCGAAGGCTCTTGTATGTTTCTGTGATTTGGGGAATGTTTATGCATTTTGATTCCCAGCGTATTGTTTCTTTCAGCTCATCAGCCTTGGGTATTGCTGGGAACCATCCAACTGCTCGCCCTCTTTGCTTGTTGTAATCTATTAGAGAGGTCTGAGATAAAAATTTCTCTTATAAAATCCAATCAATCCTTTAAATTTAAAATAAATCACATTTTGTTCTCACGCTTTTTAAACAACCCAATAAAATCACATGTTGAACTTTTTGTGTCCTCTTTACAACATGTTCCCATGAACTGCTCAAACTAAACTCAAAGAGTCAAAAGAGGGTAATAGATTTCAAAAGGACAATTTAGAAAAAGACCCTTTTACGAGATTCTCTCAAGGATGTTTCGGACGTAAGCTACTGATATTTGCTTTTGAACAACTTTTACATGACGTTATATTTGACTTATGACTTATTCAGCATAACGCGCTACGATCTTACACACGATAAAAGAAAAATAATATCATTGCTTTAACTGACGTAATTTTCATTTTTATAAGAAGTATCTGCAACAAACAAAAATTACAATCAAAGAAATCTCTCCTGCTATTTTTCATCTATTAAAAGAAAAAACTTAAACGCTTCATCAACACTTGTGACAAATAAAATTATCTTAATAACTCTATGACGTATAACTATCACGACCCTTACCCATTTAGAAACACATATGTGATGACTCACACCGAAAAGGGGGACTTTGCGACAGAAAACTTTTCATAATACAGGTGAAAATAGGCAGCAAAAAATAAAGAAAATAAATAAGAATTTCCAACAGATTTTATTCTGTAAAATTTGATCGCTTTGATCAATTTCAACAAGTAAGGTGTCATTTTAAAGCTTAGAAAATGTTGCAACAGATGAAATGAAAAATGAAAAAAAAAATCAAAATTGATATCATCTTCAAAGTCCCCCCTTTCGGTGTGAGCCATCACAAATGTGGGTTGCTCTAGCAAAATGAGCGAAAAGATTTTGAGTAAATGGCTTTTAAATTGAAATATACTGAAAAGGTCAAATCTCGTGTTTGAAATAAAACGCATCCATGCATAAATGTTAAACTATTCCTCGAGTTTCGAAGGTCAATGATACCGGGAAGGTAATCACGGTTAATTGATTAACCTTTTGTTATCATTTTCTATAGAAATCAGTAATTTAAAAATCGATTTGCAGCTAATTTTTATTGCCAGATTTTCAGTGGAATGCCTTGTATTTTGATCATTAAATGGAAGATGGAGAAAGAAAGTGTGACCTGTTATCAGATTTAGAATGTGACTATGTCGTTCGAAAGCTGAGATTATAGAATATGTCATAAACTCAATTTTGAATTTCGCGACTTTCCGCTCATTTTGCCAGAGCACCACTCATATGTGTAAATGAAATCAGACTTTTGTTTCTCATAGAAAGTGCCTTAAAGTCGACTTTAATCGTGAAAGATAGCCGAAATGAACACCGAGATATAAAGTACTGACGACATCTTTTGACCAGGTCTTGGCTTGTTTTAAACTGATTTGAAACATGTTATCAATACATTGTTTTATGATAAAAAACAATCAACATGTTTTGATTTCTGAAAAGTACAGCTTGACTTTAACATGACTGTCTTGAAATGATGACAAGAAGACCATGAGTTGACACGCCAACAGACTCAAGTGTTAGGGAAAATAGATCAGATAATGTGATCTGTCGATGGTATTGATTTCTCTCCGGAATGCAATAAAGGACATCGGGAAAAAGGACATTAATTTTTGGTCATGTTTTTGATGCCCTATCAATCACATAGGTATATGTCTCAAATCCATCTTGAAATTGTCTAGAGTGGCTATTTAGATATATTGTCACTCATTCATTATTGTATTTTTTTATTTCTAAAAAACCTCATTGTTCCGAACTATACGGATTCATTTGTGTAAAATAAATCAATAAATACTAGTATTGATCATAAGGCTTGAATTAGGATGTTCAAATTATCATGTTTTCTACTGTATTTAATAACAATGTTCAGATTCCTTGGCAAGAAAATCAGTCAACTGAAGTGGTCTGGCAAAAAAAAAATCTAAAGATATGGTGCTGACTTACATGTATTAGCATGTGATTTTTACCAAGGCAAGATGAAGGTTGTACTTGTAAGTAAGATTCAATTTACGTCATGAAAATGTTGCTGCATACCAGCATTAATATATAATATGACGTGTAATTATTAATATTATAAATTAATTTATCTTCAAAGCAAACTAACTTTACATAAAAGTGATTTTTTACGGGTAGATGAAATTACTTATAAATCCCCTATTTATAATTTAACTAGTCTTTTGCACAGCTTGAGTATGCTTAATCATTCTTCAGATATATTCTGTTGTCATTTATATTAAATGTAAATTTACATTAATGTACTTGCGTGACTGCGTGTTCTTTCTGAGAAGACTACGGGATTTTGTTTCAGATATATGAACAAGTGAAACTACTTACCGTGTTAACGCCCACCGACGCCACCGAAAGGAGAACAGTGGCAGTGCTAAGGTTCTGTTGAAATTCTATTTGCATACGACTGCAGTAAACAACAGTTATAATTGTCTTATAAATTTGTGAGGGAACCTAAGCAACTTCTCGTCTTTCTCCTTTCGGTGGTGTCATATGTATAGGGATCTGAACACTTAAATGGAGGCTGCAGGATAGTTAGAAGATAAACTGTTGGAGCAGACTTACAAAAAGGCCTTAAGAGAAGGACAAAATGCGAAGATAAAAACCAAGTAATATACAAACACTTAAAAACTAGAGGTAAATCTATTAAAACTACACTAACAACCAGAACAAACATGAAGTCAGATATCATCACAATTCAAAGTCAAGAGCCGTAAGAAGTCCCTAATTAGGTTTTACCAAGAACTTTCGCACAATTACCGCTCAATTTTTGTTATTTCATTTGCGCAAGTTTATTTAAATTCGTGGAACTAGTTTTTCATAGTATCTCTATTTGTTTGTATTTGCTTACAACTAAAATATATCTCTCTGTAGGGCTCAGTTCTTGTAAGAACCCGAACCTCCCAACATTTAGTATAAATGCGTTAAGAGAACAAATGAAAGAAGGTACAAAAAGTTATTGATACTCATTTCATTTTAAAAGTGATTCAGTTACACCTTCTGTTGCAAGTTTTTAGTGGCAAATACATTCTCCTCGGTCGAAGACAAGTCGTCACAGTGTAAAGGTGCGTTTACACTGTGACGACATAGGTAACGACAAGCAACGTAGATCTGCGGATTGCAGTTTTGAATTACTCGCCCGTCATCGTTAGTTAAAGCTAGTTAACGCTCACACAATCCGCTAGCCACGCTTACTATCGGTACTATCAGTCGTTTTCAGTTGCAAGTTTTTAGTTGCAAGTTCGTTACCCTCTGTCGTTACCCTACGTAACAGTTTAAACGCACCTTAAACGCGCCTTTCGTCGTCACAGTGTAAACCCACCTTTAGCTACTATTGAGAAGAAACCTTATGCTCGATACGCTTTATAAGACACAGTTAGCCAATAACGCTTTGTCGAAATAGAAGCATTCATACTTGTTATGGTATGGTAGTATGGTACTGCATATTATCATTATTTCAAAGATACAACAAATATCAGTAAAAGTAAAACTTGACTTTAACATGACAGTTCAGGAATGATTCTAAGTTGAGAAGACAACAGGAAGACAGATCGGATGATATGTGTCTGTCGATAGTATTAATTGCTTTCAGAATGTGCAATAAAGGACATCTGAAATTTAACACAATATAGGAAATTAATTTTGGTAAGTTATTTTTGTTGCCCCATCACATCACGTATCTGCTCATACATGTTTAAGGGTAACTCCGTATCTTAATTGTTTAATTTTATCAGAGATGAATGTATAGGAACGAAACCCTGTGCCCAATATGCTTAATCCACAAGTAGCCAATGATATATCTAGAACTATTAATACTTGGTATATAAGGTAACGCATAATTAGTTAATAAACCCTTCAACGCAGTTCAGTAAACTGTAGTTTTCAATTTTTTCTTGAATAAACGAAATCATTTAGCTTGACTAAAATAAATTATATGTTTAATTAGGGAAAAGGAAATATAAAAATAATTCAAAAGGCCCTTTCAAATTCATCCAAGAATAATGACTATTTTCAAATGAATATCTACTTAATGTATAATGTATAATTTTCTGCCCTTTTTGGAATTTCTTACAATTATTAAATGCAATAAAGAAACTGTTTGTGGATAAATTTCGAAGAGAAGCAACATAAAACAATCCACATAGAAGAACATTTTAGAACAAACATTCCTATAATATTGTGATTTTCTTTATACACGGGGTCATTCTGTGGCAAATGTCATAAACGTTACCAAAATTTTACATTTTCCTACTATTGAATTTGAGTGAGATTTTGATTTATTCAATATTTGTAGCAACCCTTGAAGGACAAACAAGCGCATTTTATTTCAAGGTCATGACCATATGTCACAAACATACATCGTTGGTGACATATACGATGGAATAGTCCATGCCATACATGCAGTATGGCTGGTAGGAATTGGGTAGGACTATCTGGTTACCTTTTTCGTTATTCCATATTTGCTTCGCTGTTTTTTTTTTTAAGATATAGAATTTAAAAATAAACTGCGAAGCCAAAAATATTTGTCTATATTTAGATAGAATCCATACCATAACAACAATCATAATCAGATGACTTTTATAGGATACAAACATATCCCTCTAGGTACAAATTTTTTCACTTATACAATTAGATAAATGGGTTAACAGATACGAATTGTACAGATTGTTGATGATCTTGATTTATAAAACTTGCCATCGAAAAATACGTGTTTATCTACTTATCACACTTGCACGGTGATTATACCCTATTTATTCAATTTACACAAAACGTGGTCTTAAAAAGCCGCAGGAGTTAGTTAAATCTATTAAGCGTGGGATAATCAAGGTATACAATATAATAAATCGTATCCGAGGTTAATGCAGAAGACATGTTTTGATTGAGGTTAAAGCGACCGCGTAGAAATTGCTTGATGCATCTTAGTGTCGGTTTGATAATCATAAGGCTTTTTTTTTCTTTCTCTCGTTTCATTTCATCCTTCCATAATCATCATTTCTTTCAATTAATTTACACCACATTTACACCATTCGTTTAATAAATATCGCTAAAAAATGTATATTGCTCTATGTTATATATAAAACATTTAGATATAAACAATGACACAGCTAGTTTAAATAACAGGGTCTTTGCTTACTTGCCATAAATTCAGATTTAGATTCAGATTCATTTATTTCAATATCATAATCAATATCAAACACACAGGGTAAAAATACAATGATATTGCGGACATAATCAAAAAACCAAAAAGATCTGAAGTGATTATGCCGTATATACAGCAACAAAAATGTAACAAAAACATAAGTCTTAAGCAACAGAAAACAATAAGTTTACAATAGAATGCCCAATTTCGAAAACAGAATCAACAGATTTCAATGAAAGTTTTTTGTATTAAATTACATTTTTTATGCCGAAAAAGGCCTACTAATATAATGAAACAAACCTAAATTGCAATTTGTTTTTAAAGCTCTTAACAGTTTTAGATTGCTTTTCTATCAAGGGAGTTCCAAAATGAAGGTCCAAATTTTCTAATAGCCTGGTTTGATAATTTAATTTCATAAATCATTTTCATTGATTTATTTATTGCATAATCATGGGAATTTTTGTTGCATATTTATGGTTCTCAGCATGCTTAATGAAATACGGTATATGGTAGATCATCAATGTGATATTTAAACATGAATAATATTATTCCAATGTTTAACTGATAGATATCAAATACATTAAGAATCTCATAATTTGAAAACAGAGGGCCCGTGTGGCATCTATAATGACTGTATGATATG
>JXSR01S056402.1:27435-38323 GCA_000969725.1 Ophiothrix spiculata | reverse complement strand
ATATATTAACTATTTAAGTAGGAAGCTGCGGATTATATTTCTAGTAATAACGTGTTTGATGTATGAATTATGAACAGAATGCGTTGTGCCTCAAGTAACATTCCGATGTTTCAACTATTAATGTTTGTAAGAAGACTAACAAATGTGTCATCATTATCACCTTGATTTTTAAATCCTCAATTATGGTTTACTCAGAGTCCGACGATATCCATCGATAGATTCGCATCGACACTCAGTTTTTCACACGCGCTATTTCTTATGTGCATTCATAGTCCAACGATTTAACAGCGATTTCATCGCACGACGTCTGTCGATACGCAGTCTTTAAACGTGCTGCGCATATTGCGCTATAACTCTTGAAGACTGCGTATCGGTAGACGTCGACCGATATTGCAGTGATGAAATCGCTGGACTATGAACGCACCATAAAGACTGCGCATCGATCGACGACGAACGATGCATATCTCCGGACTCTGAATAAACCATAACTCGGTTCTGGAAATCAGTGGAGCGGGGATTTATTTCAAAAAATGAAAGGATGACAATGATACATTTATCGGCTTCGCCACCACCTCCCTATCATTTGAAAAAAAAAGAAGAGGAAAAGAAAAACAAAATCGAGGAAAAAAGAGAGAGGAAAAACGCTTTTGTTCGTAAATGTTACCGAATTTCCCCTTTTTTGGACGCGCCCTTCAACGTGCACACGTTGCGATTGCGCAGTTGCATTAAGTTGTTCTTCACTTAACAAAAAGCGTTGGCATCGCCTAAGAATATAATGTTAATGTTTATTACTTAGGTTTTTGATATTATACAATAAAGCAGGTTTACTTGTTCTAAAGGTCACTAGGGATACACTCTTGAAAATGCCTAGTCAAATTTGACTAGATGCCGGGTGCAATAAGAGCTCACCAGATATCTAGTCATTTTTGACTAGATTATCTAGTCATATATAATGACCAGATTATGTAGTCATAATGACCAGATATCTGGTCAAGTTGACTAGATATCTAGTCATAATGACTATATCTAGTCAAAAATGACTAGAATCTAGTGAGCTCTTATTGCATCCGGCATCTAGTCAAATTTGACTAGGTATTTTTAAGAGTATAATGGGTTTTTGGCTTTTACTGCGAGATATAAATTTTGGACCAATCAAGATTAAAGCACTAGATTATGAATGTATATGAGTTGTAGTAATAATACTTTATATTCTCTTTTATTACTAAGTACACAAGAACCTGTAGCCAAAGAGCTTAACCCATGTATAATATTATTTTTTGAATTCAGCACTTTATACAGAAAGTCAATCTATGTTCAAATGAGCAACAACAAAAAAACCTATTTGATTACGTCATGAATATGCTTAACATAGGACATTTCTTTTACATTGCCATTTTCACATTTCTTTCACGATTTTGACATATGAAACATTAAAAGGTGTCTTTTGTGACCTACCTGACGAACTGTTTAGTATATTGAACGTCTGAAGAAAGAATGGGCGATGTTATGTTTGGGAGATAGGTAAGAAGTAGATAACCTGAAACCAGAGACCTGAAACATATAAAATGTATTCATTGAATACATGACTGATTATATCGCGAATAAGACTTTCTTACAAAGAGCATTATACCATTATATGACTAGGACTTCTTATTTTGACAAGAACTACAAAACAATGACAACCCGGTATCAATGGTATCAGGGTTATTTTCCAAACCTAATTTTAAGAATATTATCTACTCCCTCTGAAATTAAGTGACAATCTCACGTGTTCTATATTTTCTATAAGGCTTACACACAGATTTTGGTGACCCCTTTGCCTTATTTAGTCAAAACCCCTTTAAACAACCCAATAAAATTTTCTTTACAACTTGATTCCGAATGAAATGCTCAAAACGAGGGTAATAGATTTCAAAAGGACACTTTAGAAAAAGACCCTTCTACGAGATTCTTTCAAGGATTTTTCAGACGTAAGCTACTGACGTTTGCTTTTGAACAACTTTTACATGACGTTATATTTGTCTTTTCAGGATACTGCACTTCGAGCTTATACACGATAAAAGAAAAAGAAAAAAACATCATTGCTTTAACTTACGTTATTTGCTTCTTTATAAGAAGTATCTGCAACAAACAAAAATTACAGTCAAACAAATCTCTCTTGCTACTTTTCATCTATTAAAAGAAAAACAAAAACGTTTTATAAACACTTGTGACAAATGACATTATCTTAATAACTCTATGACGCATAATTATCACGACCCTTACCCATTTAGAAACACATGACACACATATGTGGGTTTCTCTGGCAAAATGAGCGGAAAGTTGCGAATGAAGATTTTGAGTAAATGGCTTCTTAATCAAAATATGGTGAAAAGGTCAAATTTCTTTTTTGATATAAAACGCATCCATGCATAAGTGTTTAACTGTTCCTCGAGTTTCAAATGTCAATAATACTGGGAAGTTAATCACTATTAATTGATCACATTTTGCTATCATTCACTATTGAAATCAGTAATTTTAAAATCGATTTGCAGCTATTTTTTATTGCCAGATTTCAGTGACGTAGCTAGGGGTATAGGGGGGCACGTGCCCCGGGCGCCACCCGCAGCGCTGAAATGACAAAAAGGAAATAAAGAGAAGAGAAAAAAAGGGGGAAAGAGGGGAGAAAAAAAAAGAAGAGGAAAGAAAAATTAAAAAAAAAAAGGAGAGAAGATGGCCACTTGGGAATGTGACCCCCACCCCAATATTTTAAGTAGGGGTATTCTGTCGCCCCCAAAATATCACCATACAATATTCATATAACCCCACAAAAAAGCACAACATGCAGTAAAACCCTATAGCTTCGCCCCCTCGACCCCCACTGCAAGGGTTTTCATATTACCCCGCAAAAATGCATAAAATGCAGTAAAACCCTATCGGGGGGCTTTGCCCCCTCGACCCCTATCGGCGCATTACCGTCAATGGGTATTTAAAAAAAGTATTTTGCACCAGGAAATGGCCTCTCCTGTCGTTCAATTTGTCACAGAAGCCCACTGGAACCCAACAGGGGCTCTAAGGCGGCCTCTGGACCCCAACCGTTAGTACTCGCGCATAAGCTGAATTCATACTCGTGAAGCATTGCGTTTTGAAACGCACAGAGCATGTGCGCATTGAATTTTCAGCTCAAAACTATAATGTATACATGCTCCGTGCGTTTCCAAACGCAATGCGTCACGAGAATGAATTCAGCTTTACGCGCTCGGGGGCTCGGGGTGGTGGTGGGGGGGGGGCTATATTTTAATTTCTTGCCCCGGCCGCCACATCCACTAGCTACACCGCTGCCAGATTTTCAGTGGACTGCCTTGTATTTTTAAATGGAGAATTAAGAAAGAAAGTGTAACCTATTATCAGATTTAGGATGTAACAATATCATTCGAAAACAGAGATTATAGAAAGTTAAAATATGCCATAAACTCAATTTCGAACTTCGCGACTTTCCGCTCATAATGCCAAAGCACCTCTCATTTGTGTTAATGGAATCAAATAACAGACTTTTGTTCTCATAGAAAGTGCCTTATAAAAGTCGACTTTAATCGTGAAAGATAGCCAAAAGAAAGACTAGTACTGACGACATCTTATCTGACCAGGTCTTGTCTTGTTTTACAACTGATGTGAAACATTTCATCAATTAATTGTTTTTATTATAAAATTTCAACATGGTTTGATTTCTGAAAAGTAAAGCTTTAACAAGACTGTCTTGAAATGACGACAAGAAGACCATGAGTTGACAGGCTAACAGACTCAAGTGGTAGTGAAAATAGTTCATATAATGTGATCTGTCGATGGTATTGATTTCTCTCCGGAATGCAATAACGGACATCTGAAATGTGTTAAACGAGAAAAAGTATTTTGAACAACAATCTTAGACGTAGATGGGCAAAAGAAATTGATTTTTGGTCATGTTGTTTTTGATGCCCTTCCAATCACATAGGTGTAGGTTTCAGAGAAGTTCGGTATCATAAAGAATTTTAAATGATAGCAGATATTTAACGCTCGTTATTATTGACTTTTGTCATCAAACATGTGTTTACGTTACAATAGTGCAATCAAAATATTAATACTGTATCTAAAATCCATCTTGAAATTATTCAGAGTGGCTGTTTAAATATTGTCAATCATTCATTTAAAATAAATGTTGAATGATTTTTGTATGGGAAAAAGATGAAATTATTGTAATTTTTTTTCAAGAAAATCTCATTTTTCCGAACTAAACGGATTCATTTGTGTAAAATCAATCAAAAAATACTAGTATCGATCATAAAGCTGGAATTAGGATATTCAAACTATCATGTTTTCTACTGTATTTAATAAGAAAGGATGTAAGCAAGGAAATCAGTCAACTGAAGTGGTCGGGCAAAAAAAAATAATCTAAATATATGGTGCTGGTTTACAAATGTATAAGCATGTGATTTTTACCAAGGCAAGATAAAGATTGTGCATGTAAGTAAGATTCAATTTACGTCATGAAAATGTTGCTGCATACCAGCATTAATATATAATATGACGTGTAATTATTAATGTTATGAATTAATTTATCTTCAAAGCAAACTAACTTTACATAAAAGTGATTTTTTGGTGGATGAAGTTACTTATAAATCCCCGATTTGTAATTTGACTAGTCTTTTGCACAGCTAAGGTATGCTTAATCATTCTTCAGATATATTCTGTTGTTATTTATATTAAATGTAAATTTGAATTAATGTACTTGAGTGACTGTGTGTTCTTTCTGAGAAGACTACGGCATATTTTGGTTCAGATATATGAAAAAGTGAAAAACTTACCGTGTTCAGGTCCCTATCCATCTAACGCCTACTGCCGCCATCAAAAGGAAAACAGCGGCAGTGCTAAGGTTCTGTTGAAATTCTATTTGCATACGACTACAAAAAACAACAGGTATAATTGTCTAATAAATTTGTGAAAGAACTTAAGCACCTTCTCGCTTGTCTTCTTTCGGTGGTGTCATATGTATAGGGATCTGAACATTTAAATCAAGGATGTATGATAGTAAGAAGATAAACTGTTGTGGCAGACTTACAAAAAGGCCTTAAGAGCAGGACAAAATGCGAAAAAAAACCAAGAAATATACAAACACTTAAAAACTAGAGGTAGATCTATTTAAACTACACTAAACAAGAATAAACATGAAGTCAGATATCATCACAATTCAAAGTCAAGAGCCGTAAGAAGTCCCTAATTAGGTTTTACCAAGCACTTTCGCAAAATTATCGCTCAATTTTTGTTATTTCATTTGCGCCGGTTTATTTAAATTCGTGGAACTAGTTTTCCAATTATCTCTATGTGTTTGTATTTGCCTACAACTAATATATATCTTATTGTAGGGCTCAGTTTTAAGAACCCAAACCTCCCGATATTTAGTATAAATGCGTTAATATTTAATCGCAATAATTGATGTATTGGACAAAAAACGACGTTCTTTCAGGAAAGAATATATAACATGGACCATAATTTTGAAAAAAACAAAGAACATACAGAGAACTTACCCTTTTGTGTTTGTTAACATTTAAGAAATGATGCATTGGGGATCGCTTCAAAACTCAACAGCGGTTGCCAGCCGGTTCTGGGCAGTTCAACCGGAATAAACAATAGCCAACCTCCCAGAACCGACAGACAACCGCCGGTTGAGTTTTGAAGCCGCCCCTTAACCGAAATATACTTAATTTTACTTGTTACCTAATTGTTTACCTATACTTTTTGCTTAATGATAAATTGATTTTATAAACGCAGTTAAGAATTAAAATGACATTTTATGAAATGTAAATGATCAAAAACGACTTATTGACTTACAATTTACGACGAATTTGAATGATCTGACGAAAAGGAAACAGCAATGACGACATTGGTTGAACCAAAGGTGTAATTGTTTGACCATTGATGATTTTGAACAAATCGTCGAAGAAATTGATTTTGAACGCCTCGACAAAACTGAAGTAACAAAATTTGAATTTGAACGACAATTGCGAGGGAAAACCTATAATAAGAATTTACAATTTTCAATTATATGTGACCGTCCAGCCCGTATGAGCAGTAAATGCCGGAAACTTCATTTTACGCTACAAGTGAAAATACATATCAAGGTCATAATTTGTCGAAATTGATTTTTTGACAGATTCACGATCCTAGTGCTTACTACAAAATACCAGCAAAGTTTCATTTCAAGAAAAGGATAGCTGAAATGTGAAATAAATTGGCATATTCTTAAGACGATCAACAGAAAATATAGGGCTTACTACTCTTTGAACGCGTTTATCTCAGTTTAATATACGTTTTACTCCCTGACAACCTTTGACCATAACTTGACTTCTGGAAATCGTGTGAAGTTCATTTAGGTGTCATTTTAATCCCTAAAGCATGGTCTTTGCAAATAATTAAACAAGTGAAAATGACAAGAGCTGGCATTTACTGCTGTTTTGGGCTGGACAGTCATTTATTGACTAGATGTTAAGGTATTACAGAGCAATCAAATGATGTAGCATTCCGAACGCTTTTTGTCTGTAGTCTGTAGATTTTTTTTTGCGAACGCCACAATGGCATTTAAGTAACCTCCGCGTCATAAGTTCTTACCCATGATTTCGACACGCCTGCAGATAAATTAAATGAAAGTTTTTCTGATATTTTTTGGCACACTAACCAAGTCACATCGATTTGTAGTCAGAATGTATCTAGAATTCTTGAACATGCGATACCGATTTGCAAAGAACGAATGATTTTTAAAATTTACCTCTGAATTCAATTGATGTAAATTAGTCAATTACACTAGAGAACCATTATCAGTACTGGGCCAGTGGTAACTGTTAATACGGTATCCAACGGTTCAATAATGTTACCGTGTGTCGTCACGATGAATTGAATAGCCCACGCTATGGAACGAATTCCAGTTTTATTGATCCAAGTGTAATGAAAAACAGCATCCGTGTGACTGAAATGTCCTAGCTACTATTAAATTGTGTAGAACGTACTTATACATGTGCGATCAATAAATCATCGATTGCGACTTCCGTGTAGTTCAATTAGACCCGGACTCCTGGTTTTGGGGGACACTCAGTCTCATTACACCGGCTTCTCACGGTAGGCAGTCAAGGTGTTTGTGGTTTTACCCTCAGTGTGTCGTTCAGGAATTTACCACAATTGAATTCAGAGGTAAATTTTAAAAATCACCCGTTCTTTGCAAATCGGTATCGCATGTTAAAGAACGTGATACATTCTGACTATAAATTGATGAGAATTGGTTGGTGTGCCAAAAATTACAAGAAAAACGTTCATTTGATTAATCTGCAGACGTGTCGAAATCAAGGGAAAGAACTTGTACACAGTGTACACTGTGACGTAGGGTAACGACGCAGGGTAACAAACTTGCAACTAAATCTTGTAACTTAAATCGACTGAGAGTAACGATTAGTGTGCGTGGCTAGCGGATTGTGTGAGCGTTAACTGACTTTAGCTATCGATGACGGGCGGATAATTCAAAACTGCAATCCGCGGGTCTACGTTGCTTGTCATTACCCTTAAGTCGTCACATTGTGTCAGCGTTAACTGACGTTAATTAACAATGACAATCCGTTGCATGTCGTTACCCCTTAATGTGCGTTTACATTGCGACGACAATCAACGGAGACCTGCAGATTGCAGTTTTTGAATTTTCCGCCCGTTATCGTAACTTTCTAATTATCGCTCGAAAAAATCCGCTAGCCACGCAGACTATCGTTACTATAAGGTGTATCAAAATTCTCTGTACCCTGATTTTATATACTTTTCGGAATATTTTTAACAATGATAGGAACAAATTTTGATAAAAATATTTAAATATTCAATTTTTGTGTTGATTTAACTTGTCTAAGAATTTTATTTCAAGACAATAGCATGTTGCATTCAAAAGTTACATGCTTTAAACGAAAGATAGTGCTTTTGTCGAAATGCGTGTGTTTGAGCACTGAATTGAGATTAATTTTCTGCTGCATAAAAATGCAAAAATAACAGACCTTGAACATTTTAGCAATTATAAATGAATCCATTGCAGTCATTCTGATGAAAAAAAAAATGGAGGCTACTTCAACAGATAGGAGTAAGATAAGCCGTCAAAGTTCAGGTGTGGGGCGGGTTTGTGGTTGTCACTACGATATTTTCAATTTGTCATTTTGAAAAATTTCAAAATGCACTTGAGATGAAACTTACTAGAAATGTTAAAACTGTTATCATAATTCTGTAAAAGTAAAAACACACTGATATTTAGATTTTTTATATCAACATTTTGATTTTTCACATGTTTTTCTCGAAATTCGCAATTTTCAGATTTATGACGTCATAAATACGTAACATCTTGATAGATTGTTATTATTTTGTCATGAATGGATAGAATAGACCCTTAGCTATATACTATGGTACCAAATAAGCCCACTATATTGTTGTCAATATCGAAAATATGCGGGAACATTAACCACTCTTTTTGGACACCGTGTGACAGGAACTAGCATATTTAGACAAAGGTTAGTGTGTATGGTATTCGTATAAAACTGTAATCATCCAATAAATGACTATAACTCTTGGAAACAGGGTTCAATTGCCTTCAAACTTTTAGATTATAAAGCTCATATATTCTGCTACTCACGTATAACAAAACTTTTTAAATTTATAAACTCTTTCTATTTTTAATATTTTTTGAAAATAAAACACATCTGGGTACAAAGAATTTTGATACAGCCAGTATGAGCTACTGTCAATAGTTTTCTGTTGCAAGGTTTTAGTTGCAAATACATTACCCTCCGTCGGAGACAAATGTGTGTTAACACTGTGACGACTTAGGAGTAATGACAATCAACGTAAATCTGCGGATTGCAGTTTTTAATTATTCACCCGTCATCGTTAGTTAAACCCAGTTAACGCTCACACAATCCGCTAGCCACGCTTACTAACGGTACTATCAGTCGTTTTCATTTGCAAGTTTTTAGTTGCAAGTTCGTTACCCACCGTCGTTACCCTACGTCACAGTGTCACAGTGTAAACCGACCTTAAGTTACTATTGAGAAGAAACCTTATGCTCGATACGCTTAAGACATAGTTAGCCAATGATGCTTTGTCTAAATAGAAGGATTTATGGATAGTAGTTTGGTACTGCATATTATTTAAAAGATAAAAACAAATATCAGTTAAAGTAAAACTCGACTTTAACATGACAGTTCAGAAGTGATTTTAAGTTGAGAAGACAACAGGCATAAGCACTGAGGAAGACAGATCGGATGATATATGTCTGTCGATAGTATTGATTGCTTTCCGAATGTGCAATAAAGGACATTTGAAATTTAACACAATATGGGAAATTAATTGGTCAGTTATTTTTTGTTGCCCCATCTCATCACGTATCTGCTCATACATGTTTAAGGGTAACTCCGTATCTTAATTGTTTAATTTTATCAGAGATCAATGTATAGGAAGGAAACCCTGTGCCCAATATGCTGAATCCACAAGTACCCAATGATATATCTAGAAGTATTAATACTTGGTATATAAGGTAACGCATAATTAGTTATTAAACTCTTCAACGCAGTTCAGTAAACTGTAGTTTTCAATTTTTTTCTTGAATGAACGAAATCATTTAGCTTGACTAAAATAAATTATATGTTTTATTAGGGAAAAGGAAATATAAAAAGAATTCCAAAGGCCCTTTCAAATTCATCCAAGAATTATGATTATGTTAAGTATCTACTTAATGGGTAATGTATAATTTTCTGCCCTTTTTTGGAATTTCTTACAATTATTAAATGCAAAAAAGAAACTGCTTGTGATTAAATTTCGAAGAAAAGCAACATAAAACAATCCACATAGAACAGCATTTTAGAACAAACAATCCTACAATATTGTGATTTTTTATACACGGGTCATTCCGTGGCAAACATCATAAACGTTACCCAAATTGTACATGTTCTTATTCTTGAATCTGAGAGAGATTTTGATTTATTAAAGATTTGTTAGTAGCAACCCTTGAAGGACACGCAAGCGCATTTTATTTCAAGGTCATGACCATATGTCACAAACATACATCGTTGGTGACATATATGATTGAATGGCCCCTGCCATACATGCAGTATGGCTGGTAGGAATTGGGTAGGAATATCTGGTTACCTTTATTGTATTCCATTTTGCTTCGGTGTTTTAAAATATAGAACTTAAAAATAAATCGCGAAGCCAAAAATATATATTTAGATAGAATCCATACCGTTACAACAATCATATTCAGATGACTTTTATATGATACAAACATATCCTTCTAGGTACAACTTTTTCACTTATACAATTAGATAAATGGGTTAACAGATACGAATTGTACAGATTGTTGATGATCTTGATTTATAAAACTGTCCATTTAAAAAAACATGTTTATCTACTTATCACACTTGCACGGTGATTATACCCTTTTCATTCAATTTACACAAAACATGGTCTTAAAAAGCCGCAGGAGTTAGTTAAATCTACTAAGCGTGGGATAACCAAGGTATACAATTCCAATAATAAATCGTATCCGAGATTAATGCAGAAGACATGTTTTGATATACAGTTATAGCGACCGCGTAGAAGTCGCTTAATACACACTTTTAAAATAGTGTCGGTTTGGTAATCATAAGGCCTATTTTTTCTATTTTTTTCTCTCGTTTCATTTCATCCTTCCATAATCATCTTTCTTTTCAATTCATTTACACCACATTTACACCATTCTTATAATACATGTCGCTAAAATGAGTAGATTGCTCTACGATATACCACACTCTTAAAAATCCCTAGTCACTTTTGACTAAAAACTAGTCAAATTTGACTAGATTGCCGGGTGCAATAGGAGCTC
>JXSR01S056391.1:43124-54374 GCA_000969725.1 Ophiothrix spiculata | reverse complement strand
CTTGCATGATAACATGCATACCCCATGAAGGAGTCTATTCGTACAGGGGACCCACGGCTTTACGTGACTGTCCGACCACGGAGCAAGTAGAGTAAAGTTATGATGTGACTGTCCACCACAAATGAGCTGTAAATGATATTAATGATATGTGACTGTCCACCACAAATGATCTGTAAATGATATAATATGTGGCTGTCCACCACAAATGATCCGTAAATGATATTAATGATGTGGCTGTTCACCACAAATGATCTCTAAATGATAATAATTTATGACTGTCCACCACAAATGAGCTGTAAATGATATTAATGACATGTGACTGTCCACCACACATGGTCTGTAAATGATATTAATAATATGTGACTGTCCATCACAAATGATCTGTAAGTGATATTAATGATATGCGACTGTCTACCACAATTGAGCTGCAAATGATATTAATATGTGACTGTTCACAATTGATCTGTAAATGCTATTAATGATGTGACTATCCACCTCAAATGATCTGTAAATGACATTAATGATATGTGACTGTCAACCACAAATGATCTCTAAATGATATTAATAATATGTGGCTGTCCATCACAAATGATCTGTAAGTGCTATTAATGATGACTATCCACCACAAATGGTCTGTTTAAATCATGTTAATAATATGTGACTGTCCATCACAAATTATCTGTAAGTGATATTAATGATATGTGACTGTCTACCATAATTGAGCTGTAAATGATATTAATATGTGACTGTCCACCACAATTGATCTGTAAATGATAATAATGATGTGACTACCCACCTCAAATTATCTGTAAATGATATTAATAATATGTTATTGACCACCACAAATGAGCTGTAAATGATATTAATAATGTGACTGTCCACCACAAATGAGCTGTAAATTATATCAATGGTGTGACTGTCCACCACAATTGAGCTGTAAGTGATATTAATGATATGTGACTGACCACAAATGAGCTGTAAATGATATTAATGACATGTGACTGTCCACCACAAATGAGCTGTAAATGATATTAATGATATGTTACTGTCCACCACAAATGATCTGTAAATGATATTAATAATATGTGATTGACCACCACAAATAAGCTGTAAATGACATCAATAATATGTGACTGTCCACCACAAATGAGCTGTAAATGATAATAATGATATGTGACTGTCAACCACAAATAATCTGTAAATGATATTAATGATATGGCTGTTCACCACAAATGATCAATAAATGATAATAATAATATATGACTGTCCACCACAAATGAGCTGTGACTGATGTTAATGATATGTGACTGACCACCGCAAATGATCTGTAAATGATATATGATGTGATTGACCACCACAAATGATCTGTAAATGATATTAATAATATGTGGCTGTCCACCACAATTGAGCTGTAAATGACATTAATGATGTGGCTGTTCACCACAAATGACCTTTGAATGATATTAATAAAATATGACTGTCAAACACAAATGAGATGTAAATGATGATAATGATATGTGACTCCACCACAAATGATCTGTAAATGATATTGATATGTGACTGTCCATCACAAATGAGCTGTAAATGATATTAATATGTGACTGTCCACCACAAATGATCTGTAAATAATATTTATAATATATGACTGTCTACAAATGAGCTGTAAATGATAATAATGATATGTGACTGTCCACCACAAATGATCTGTAAATGATATTAATATGTGACTGTCCATCACAAATGATCTCTGAATGATATTAATAATATATGACTGTCCACCACAAATGAGCTGTAAATGATAATAATGATATGTGACTGTCCACCACAAATGATCTGTAAATGATATAATATATGACTGTCCACCACAAATGAGCTGTAAATGATAATAATGATATGTGACTGTCCACCACAAATGATCTGTAAATGATATTAATAGGTGACTGTCCATCACAAATGAGCTGTAAATGATATTAATATGTGACTGTCCACCACAAATGATCTGTAAATGTTATTAATATTTCAAAAAATATTGTCTTGAAGCAGCGATCAAAAGTAGTCATGGTTACCCCATCACCCGACCCTTCCTTAGGTGTCAAAAGTCAAGACTAATGTGAAATTTCTAATTTTGGTTTTGAAGATTGAGGTGTCAAATTATTCTTCTTGAAGCATCGATCAAAAGTTGTCATGGTGATCCCGTCATCTGACCCTATTTTTTGGGATCAAAGGTCAAGTTTTCAACTTTGTCCAATTTCAAAGATTTAAGGTGTAAAATTATTTATCTTGAAGCAGCAATCATGAGTTGTCATTGTGAGTCGTGACACCGTCATCCGACCCCACCTTAGGGGCCAAAAGTAAAATCTGACCCTTAGAGGTCAAATGTCATCAAAAAGGTCAAATTTTCTAAAATCGGTATCTTTTAAAGCTGAAGGTTTCAGAAATATGCTACTTGCACAGGTGTTTTACAAAAAAAAAATACTGAGTACATGTAGGTGACCTTTGACCCAAGAGTTCTTAGGTCAAAGGTCAAATTTTCACTGTTCAAATTCAAATATTAGGGGGTCAAATTGTTTGTCTGAAAGCAGCGATCAAAAGTTGTCTGGTGACCTTGACGTCTGACACTTCTTTAGGGTTCGAAAGTCACCGGGAAGGTCAACTTTGTTTTGAAATAATTTTGAATTTACATGTATGCATAATGCACAGGCTACATACATACAGTGTTAATAGCACCACTTGGCTCATTTTTGACACAGTGAACTGAAGAGCATTTGTTGACTTTGTTGTCCTTTATTACATTGTTTAAAAACAAGTAGCTTTCTGCAAAACAAATTTGTGCCACCAAAATTAAATACACCACCCTAGTTCTTTGATTAAAATGTTTTTTAAAATGACTACTAGATGTATACTACCAGTATTTCAGTGTAACTGGACATAAAATAAACCAGAATATCCCTTGTTATTATGTGATTTTTTTTTTGTTGGGAGTTAAAACTGCTGTTGAAATATATACCGGTAAGAAATATTTGAGTAATTAGGCCTATTAATTTACTGGTGCATAACACATATCAATATTTTCACAAAAAGAAATAAACTGAGGTCTTTTTATGTTGTTGTAGGCATCATAATTGGACTACATGCAAGCATCATAATTGGACTACATGCAAGCCATTAGACTCACTGAATACAGCTGTTATTGCAGCCTGCAAACAGCACCGATGAGTTGCTGAGCCAGTGCAACTATTACCAACACCAATACCTCCACTTCAAGTAAGTCTGCTAACAACAACAACAACAACATTAACAACAATAATAATAATATTTATTCAAATCACTTTCAATCTAAACAATACACTACATGCAATCACATCTGAGAATACAAGACATACGGCCATGTGTTTTGATTGAGGTGGGGCGGGACGTTTTTGTGTCACATATTTTGTATCATATCCATAAAAAATGCATGCTTTGTAATTCATTTGTTTGTAACGGCTATACAAGTGCTGGCACCATGAATTGACTAAGTGTTGTTGACTAATTGTTTATGCTATGTAATAAAACTGCCATTTAAACATGCATGTCTATACAGATAATCTTGGGACTAAGTCCACACCTCAAATTTAGCCAAAATATTGAATTGTTCACATATTGTATAATCTGTATCCTATTTAAGGTACTTGGTTTTCAACATCAAGTTCTACACAGACTGGCCCTATACTACTGTAACAGCCAACAGTAGAAAGTTATTCTTTCTTTGTTTTGTTTGTTTTACAGAAATACTGGACGATTTGCTTGATGTCCCGGTTTGTGTGATCTTGCAGATGGATTAAGTCAATCTCATGTTTCAAATAAATTTGAATCAAACTAAAGTCACTTCGTTCATGTCTACAGCAACACATTAAGATTGTGTGTTTTGATGGTATCCATAATCAACTTTAAATCACAGTTCATAGTCTCAAGTTTTAAATCAAAGATCAGTCAGAGACCTGGATTAAAATACTTATGACACTTTTTTTCGGATAAAATAAAATGGATTGATGACAAGATTCAAAGACGTTTATTAAACAAGAGTTCAGAAAGGTTATTAATTACAAGAGACAGATAAAATGTAATTGCAAAGGCTATTCAAAAATCTATGCAGAAAGGAAGTGGAATATTTTATCAGGTGAGGAACATAAATTCAAGAATTGTCCTCAAAAGACAAAGTAAATAGCCCAAAGAAGAGTGATCATCACTCATTATGGCGCAATGAAGAGTGACCACCAAACTAACACAAAGAGACAAAGCAACATCTACACTGTCCAAGATTGAAATATTATGACAATGGTGAGTATGCTTCACTTTCTTGGATGAGTTTTGGCTCAACAACACTAGAGTTCCTGGTTTCCATGCAGAGAAAGGCACTTTGACTTTATTAAATTGGAGTGGATGAGGATAAAGCCAGACTAGAAGTCGACAATTTCTTTGCTCCACCAATAACGTCAAGTGGCACAGGCTACAGTCTCTTAAAATATGTACATCTGTCAGTACCTTTTAGACCTTCCTGCTCTGCTTCCTCAGCAATATATCAACAGGAGAGCCACCTGTTCCAGTTTTTCATAAGCCTTGCTGACAGTACAATTAAGGAATAGCTTGCCCGATAGCTATCACAACCTTTAAAGGAACAAGTGCATGTGTATAATGTCATATATTAAAGACTTTTCTTCGCAGCCCAGTTCTCTTCTTGCGGCAAACAACCGATTATGAAATGGAGATTTCTATCATAGTGCGATGTAGCCTGTTATAATTATTGTTGTTCATTTAGCATGTTATTAAAAAATATAAATGTAGAATAACGTGAACAAAATTTGAGTAGAATGACATTTTGCTGAACTTCCACAAATTTTGGCAAACTTGAAAACAAATGTGATTAGAATATGTGAAAGAAACAATATAGCAGTTAGAGGAAGAAGGAGATAGTTTGAAAAGAGGAAGAATATGAAGAAAAGAGTTGGAGAAAGAATAGAAATGTGGAGAAAGGAGAGTTAATGACAAAAAAACATGGGGAAGATCAGAGAAACTGTAAGAGAGAGAGAGAGAGAGAGAAACAATTATTTAGAAAAGAAAAATACCTTTTTATTTACTTAAAATACCAAACCTTTTAACTATCCATGTTGTTTAAAAAAGCGAACATTCATAAGATTCTTTTCCATTGTTCTTGAAAAGAATCATTGTGCTTAAGAGCAAGGCCATTCTCCAGCGATGGACCACACACGTAATCATATATACTTACCCCTGCTCGTGAACATCGAAAATAATGTTTTAGATGATGAGTTGTGGAAGTACACCAATTCCTTCCCATATGAGGCGAAAAAAAAATCACTTTGATTGAAAATAAACCCCTAAAAATTCAAAGATGGAGGACATCTTATGCCTGAATTGTCCCCCCCCCCCCACATGGTTTCGTGTGTGGCATACTTTGGAGAATGGTGCTACTATATGTACTAGAGCTTAATTAACAGAAAGGTCTCTGAACAAGGCTTTTCATATTAGACTCTTAAGAAAAGTTGAGATCAAGACAATTTTTGGGAAAAATGAATTACTCTTGTATTACCGATCAGAGTTTTGTAAAGAGTTCAGACAATCAAAGCTGATGTCATTGTTTCACTCATCAATGTAATTACTTTGAGAATACGGGTTTGTCAGTGACCCCTCCTTCCATTGACTCTAACAAAGGATCATGGAACACAAGATATGGTCAACTTCAGAATTACCATACATCCTTTGTAACTTTCAATGGAATCAATGGAATAAAAGTGCATGTTGATAACTGAATCAAAGCTGCATCAAGATTTTCAAAATTTATAAAGAGCATTCTAATCACTAAATCAGATCATCCATTTTTAAAGGGATTACCCATGATTTTCAAAAATGTAAAAAAATATACAGAATCATTAATTTATACCTACTGAATAATGCAAACACAATTAGAAGTCAGAAATAAACATAGGTTTTTTTTTAAATATGAGATCATTCAACTTTGTATGGGTATGCTGTTTCAGTAACAACAACAAAATTGTCATCATGTGTGGGACAAAGTGAAATTTCAGACTTGGGATGATGGGTAATCCCTTTAACATGTAAAAACCCGCAATGCTAATTTAAAAAAAAAAAATTAGAGATATGAATATGATTATAGATAATTCACTCTGTTTCAGTCTGAACTAGCAAACATTTGCTTTTTTTTTCAAATTACATTTTGTTTGTTTTTATCCAAATTGATTAGTGTTTATAAAAAGAATCATGCATTGTATACCTAATCCATTTGGAGTTTGCAATACATATAGTTGTATTAAAGTGGAACCTCGTTGATACAAGTGTGGGGGACTGTAGAATTTAGCTTTTACTATCAGGAGCTTGTATTGTCCAACTCATTTAACATGTTCATGTGATTCTTGGGACTTCAAAATCACCCTGTACTATCAGAGTTTTGGTATTATCAGAACTCGTGTTAACGAGGTTCTACTCAATTATTGTACAACTGATACGCTTAAGAATTTTTGAGCTTACACAATTGTTGCTTTGGATTTCCATTTCTTTCAAAGTTTAATGTATTAAATTTTTTTTTAAGATTGCAGTAATTGAATTAAACATTCTTATCACTCGTTATGTGTACATAGTGTTAAGTAATACTTTTCAAGATTGCGGGACTCTATATATCGCTCATCCCAAAAAATCGGGTGCCAATCCAGTTGAAAAAATAAAAAATAAGTTGTTTAAATATTTTTCTTCAGTATTTATTAGTTAGCTAGTTATGGAAATTGAATCCAAGAGATTTGTGAATACTATTTCTATATTTTTCTGTTTACAAAGATTTACCCATTTTTATGTGGTGAGCAATGGATGAGCTATATACATTACCCGCTCAATTTGTCCAAAGCTAACACTTTTGTGGTGGAAAAGCATTTTTGACGCCACTTTGAAGGCACAAATCAGAGTCATATTAATAGGCATTAAATATATGACAAATCATATATGACCAAGTTGAAGTTGACAAGTCCTATCCTAGTCACAATATTGGAAGAGAAAAAGGCACTAGTTTTGTGAACCAAAGACCTTAAAAACGCTATTGGCACCAGATATTTTTGGAATGTGCGATATGCATTTGCATTTCAATATTCGAGGTGTAGGTTCCTATTTCAGCATGTGTATATTTACTGTAACGAATTGACCTTGACCCATGAAATGTATTTTGTGAGATATAACCTTTAAGTTGCTTCGATTTTGTTAATTCTCCTGAGACAAAGGAACATATGTGACACGTCATATCGAAAGGTACCTTAAGGTCGGCAAAATTAAAATTGATTTTTTTGGTCTCATCTGAAAGATTATATATTCCAAGCTTTAAAATGACACCTTGCTTTTGGTTATTGGATGTTCAATTACAAAGTTACATCCAAATTGGTAAAAGGTATCGGGCTGATTCTGAAAACTAAAGTTCTGAGAAAATCAAGTTTTTAAGTTTCTATGCTGGTTAAACGTGAATGGAAAGAGGATTTTTATCTCGGTTTTTAAAACATTTGTCTTATGTTTTTGATGTTGGAACCTGATTAATATGATAGAATACACGTCAAAGGTAACTTGTCTGATGAAATTAGAAATTCGACCTTGGACGTGATTTTTGACTATGCTTAGCTTCAATATCTCGTAATTTACTATGCCGGTATTTAGGTACCTTTGGATATGACGGGTCACATATGTATCTCTGGGGAAGAGGGAATTATGTAAATACATAAGAAATAGAAAATAGGTATACCAATTAATTTTTTGTCTTATGCCATATCGCCAATAATATAATGAATTTGGAGGTGAAATTTTGGATTTATAATCAGAAAAATCATGGGCTTCAATTTGACATCAAACAATGTACTACCGGGGATGAGAATGTGATCGGAAT
Organism: Ophiothrix spiculata; assembly: GCA_000969725.1. NCBI lineage: Eukaryota > Metazoa > Echinodermata > Ophiuroidea > Amphilepidida > Ophiotrichidae > Ophiothrix > Ophiothrix spiculata. Next base: position 46,444 of record JXSR01S056391.1, on the reverse strand, counting down.
CTACACCTTTTAAGATTATGAATTTCTCTCAGATTCAAATTTAATGTATAAAAGGTCTCACATTTTAAGATTGCAGCAGTACTTATTTCTATCCGTTTTCAAGTATAATGTATTTATATACAATGTGAATCTTACTTTTCAAGACAAATTTTGATAAACTATGAACTTTGTGCATTGTGCATACTATTAGAGTATACATTTTTGGACAGCTTTTTTTCAAAACATACATGGTGACCTCGGGTTGATCTTGAAGATATACAGGGTGATAAAAAAAATAGAACGGAAATAAAATTATGCATTATTACGCTGGTAATTAATTACTTGTAATAATAGAAAAGTTTATTAAAGTATTAATTATAATTATAAACAGGAAAGCAACACTGACCCAAGTCCATGCTTTCATACCAAGGCCACAGAAAATATCGCCCTTCATAATCTCCACAGACAGGGTGCTGCAAAATATATTTTAAAATGTTAAAAAAATGAAAGAAAGCATCATTTACTTTAAAACTATTTCTCGATTCATCAAATTTGCTTTCCGAAAATGTATACTTTTACCCTGGGGACAGGTACTCAGTGGAAAGGACATGCTGCCAAGAACGGTTGCATTTTGACCTCCCAGGTTTACAAAGGCCCCTCTAAAATTTATAAAATGGTTTACATACCGGTTGCATGTTTTCACAAATAACAACTTTTTGACAAATTTTTCCTTCGCTTTACGTATCGTTGCATCAACTTGTGTTTGTAATGCACAATTTACACTGAAAAATGTAATAAATGATATAAGCATTGTTCTGGCAAAAGTGGTTTACAAATGGGTAGCATTCTGCTTCCCCAGGTTTACATTGGATGGTAGTCAAAATCTCCGGCCACACGTCCGTACCCAACTGAAACCTGAGCACCGCCAGGACTTTTAATTTGATACATCATAAAAAAGTTATTCAACTTTTAATTTTTAACCCATGCACGTAGTGCTGGGTTTATGTGTCTATCTACTAGTATCTGTCTGTCTATCGTAATATCAAAGTATGCTACTTCTCGAATATGCATTGAAACTCGCACAGGATGATCCTTGTATAGGGGATTTATTGGTGTGTTCACGATTTTGTGACATTAGGTGTCAAAGGAGGGCGTTTTCGAAAATTCTTTAAAACGCTTCATCTACAGATTTCAACTGATTTTGACAAAACTTGGGTGGATGCATTCTTCGGGGTGTTCATTATTGATTGTAGGTCATTCAGTGGGTCATTGAGTCCAAGAAAGTTCAAATTATTTACAAAAGGATAAAAAATCAGACCATAGGAAGGTGCTGGTTTAATACTCATTATGATCTGTAATGTAATACTGCACGGGTTAATTAGCCATTGGCTCTCTTGGTGATAGACATGCCACATTCATTATTTCAGTGTTCAGTATTATGAAAATGAGTGACAGACAATTTGAAGTTGACATATTACAACTGAACAAAATGTTCAGCACTCAAACAATTTAGAAGACGTGCTTAGGGACATATAATCAATTTAGACCCAACCAACTCGCCCGAGTCGAGCAAGGACGAGCCGAACATTTTGACCCGAGCCAAGTTAATGCATGGGTCAAGCAACCTTATAAATAATAATAATTTATAAATTGGATCGTTTGGTACACTTTGATATTATTGACCATTATAGATGAGCGAAATGCAAAGATAGGACGATCAACTACTTGGTTTCTCTATATTGATTATGTCCCTTAGCTGCAAGATGAACCCCAAATCATGGTTGTAGCCCCTAGCTTACGAATATATGTAAAATATGTATTTGCCATTGAACTTGTACACACACCAACCATCTCTACAACCACTTCAGCTACTTTGAATCTGTAACTGCCCCCTCCCCCCTGAACTCCACCATCTAAACTGCTAATTAATTCTACTTTGTTGGATTAATAAGGAGGAAGTACTCACACTGTACCTAACTTGTTCCATGCAACAAAGAAGTGAATATATTCTTTCCTGAACTGAATAATTTTTCATTCAACATTGAGCAGTGTACATCATGTAATTCAATTATTATCTATATTATGGTTAAACAGCTCATGCACCTTATATATGTATTGCAACATGAAATGGTTTCTTTGTACACTTAAGTGTTAAGGTAGTGTACCCGGGGTAGTGTAGTTTGCACAACTTTATGCCATGCATGGTGTCCCTGTTTGATTAAATTAAAGATCATGTAAATATGAAAACTATATCTTGCTCAATAGAGTAAATTAGGTTTCCAAACACCAATGTCAAATCCTGATTTGTTCAGTAAGCATGGAAAATAGGCAAATTAAGTATATTACTTTGCCGCATATTTGATTTGATTGACCTATGTGAGTATTAACTAACAAAGCCATATTGTAATAAAAATATATAGCTACATACAGCTTTTACACCACTTTTCTGACGACAAAAGAGGTTGTATTTACATGTATGTATCTTATTAGATCATTCACTATAATCTTTTGTGAGAATCATAGGCTCTATTTTCTCTAGGGGTAGGGCATGTGAAACCAATGCAAAGACACCTAGAGAATCACAGGCGTTAATATATAATGTTCTTTAGGGAAGTGTGTGAAGCCAAAGCCGAGACACCTAGAGAATCACATGCTCTATTATATGAGTGGTGCTCTGGCAAAATGAGTGGAAAGTCGCGATTGAAGATTTTGAATAAACATGATAAACGGTTGCCAAAGTAAGAATATTGTAAAATGATCAAATTTCGTTTTTTGACATAAAACGTACCGATGCATTAGTATTAATCTACACCACGCGTTTAGAAGGTCAATTATGCCAGGAAGTGCAATTATTCACAGGTAATGGATCGCGTTTTGCTATCATACACTATAGTATTCAGTAACTTTAAAATCAATTTTCGACAATTATCTACTGCTAGATTTTGAGTGGACTACCTTGTATTTTAATCTCAAAATGACAATTGTAGAAAGAAAGTATGACATATTATATATCATTCGAAAGCTGAGATTATAGAGAATTAGAATATGTCATAAACTAAATAAATTTTTGAAAACCGCGACTTTCCGCTCATTTTGCCAGAGCACCACACATATTCTCTAGGGATGGAGCATGTGAAACCAAAGCAAAGACACCTGGAGAATCATAAGCTCTATAGCGTATGAAGCCAAAGCAAGGATTATCTAGAGAATCACAGGCTCTATTATATTCTCTAGGGATAGAGCGTGTGGAACCAAAGCAATGACACCTAGAGAACCACAAGCTCTATTTTCTCTAGGGATAGAGCGTGTGAAACCAAAGCAAAGACACCTAGAGAATCACA
>JXSR01S056375.1:1870-12013 GCA_000969725.1 Ophiothrix spiculata | reverse complement strand
TTTTTCATAAAAACCGCGTCAAAAACGCGAAAACGCGATCTAGCGCGAACGTTGCTATATAGGACCCCTTCGCCTTCTATGGCATATTTGGACTTTGGTGATTTTAGTGATTTTCTCTTGTAACCTTTAGGAGCTTCAGGGTTTTTGAAAAAAAAACCACTTTCACCATGGTTGCTTTATTGGTTTTAGTTACAATGTTGTCATTGTTGTGTGTATTTAAACTTTTTGTTTGGTCGTGGACAATTTTTATAGTAAGTAATATAGTATGTTCTAGTTTTGTTATAAAGATTATCATTGAATTTTATTGATTGTTAATCCTAATACTGCTGTATTCTACAAAATCCTACAGTAGAAAATAGCATAAATCCAAAATCTGTGAGTTAATATGGTCACCAAATCGCTGCTGAGGTAGTAGTGCCTGTGTGTAGCTTGGTACTGCTGATTTCGATTGCAGTGGGACCAGGGTTCAAGAACAGGATCGAATAGTGATGTTTGATGTAGTAATCAAACCATATTCACAACCAAATTTCACTATGAAATTTGGGTCAGGTGGTTTTAGTTCTATTTCAAAATGGTGGTAAAAAAGTATTTCAAAGAAAATTTTTCCACCAAAAATGAAAAAAGAACCTGCTTTCTTAAATGAGTTTTTCATTGAATTGAAATTTGACTCAGAGAAGTAGAAAAATATACAAATATATTGCTAAAAAATTATTTAACCAAATTATCTAAGTTCAGCATATAAAACGGCCTCCTGCGAAGTCGACATAGGATATGACATAATGCTTACTTAGGGATCCCATTGAAAGAATGTATATTTTCCTTTGAAATTTTCTTTTGTATCATATTAATATTGTTAAATAATTTTCAAAGCCTCATTCCATTCAAGCTACCAACTGTCATGTGATCGTTCATATCGGTTTTCTTTTTGGAGCTCTTGAATGCTGAGAAGCCAACTTTTAAAAAGATATTACATTAAGTTTGACTTCCTCTGCCAATATCTTTAGATGTTTCAAGTAAAATGTTGAATGTAATTTGAAAAAGTACTTATTTGACATTTGTTTGTTACAGGGTCTGTTAGGCTGGTTCATGGTGAAGAGTGGTTTAGAGGAGCCAGCAGCCACAGACATCCCAAGAGTGAGTCAGTACCGTCTGGCATCTCACTTAGGCTCAGCATTTCTGCTTTATTCACTCATGCTATGGGGAGGACTCACACATATACTCAAACCGAATCCAGTAAGTATGAATACCATATGAAGCTTTAAATGAAATTATTCAGTAACAGGTTATCACTAGCCAGTATTTAAGTGTTGTATAGCTTAAGATTACCAAAATTAAAATCAAAATCATTTAATACTTGGTTGGAATTTTATTTAACGGGGAAGCGGGTTAGTGTAGCGGTATTTCCCTCGCTTTGCACCAATGAGGTCCCGGGTTCGAGTCCCGCGCCCGGCGCTTTATGTGCATTTGGTTTTCAGTCCATGCTCACTTCCGCAGGTTTTTCTCCGGGTCATCCGGTTTTCCTCCTGTACTAAAACTGAGTATTAAAGAAAGATCTAGGACCCCAATGGAAATAAGCTTCATTAGAGGCTTTCTTTGGTTATCCTTGGTTATGTGCCTAAAGAATGTTTTCTTCCTTTCTTTCTATTGCAACACCATGGATACCATGTGCAGCGATACGCCCATCCCTTTTGTTTGATTCACAGTCCCAGCACTGTGTGTGCATTTGGTTTTCAGTCCATACTCACTTCAGTATTTCCTCTGGGTCTCCTGTTTTCCTCCTGTACTTTCAGCTTTTAAAAAATTTGTCCATCATGGTCTGCCCCATCCAAGTTATCAGAAGCTGTAAAAAGGGTAAATGTTACAATCTAAGCACTGATAGGATGTGTTCTTGAAAAGGATGCCAAAGGCCCAATTTAATTTGTGAAGTGAAACGATTGTGAGTCTTGCAATTTACCTGCAGCGAATCATAAGTAGTTTGATCTAATTGAAACTTTGTTATTTACTATATGGTACTTATACTGAAATTTAGTTAGTTTACCTACCAAATCCTTGTTTTGCCATAGCATTCAATTGCAGCCTAATTACAGCAATGCATTGTGTAAATTCTCCAAGTGGCTATTTACCAAGGAACGTTATCTAGTGCATTCAAATTATATAGCATGCATGCACATGCATGATACCTCAGCATGGTACTTCCATTAATCTATATGTTACCTGACAACATTGAACCACTGATGAAGGGATGATATACTTTTGAAATTATCTGTGATTTGATGATTGCATTTGAAGCTGTGATTCTGATAGTTCAAATATTCTGTTCCTCTCTTTTTCTTAGATTCAAGTGAGTAAGCACCTATCCTTACTGAGAAAGTCAGCACATGGTGTCACAGCTCTGGTATTTACTACAGCTTTGTCAGGTAGGTAACCTCTCTGTCCATCATCAATTGGAAATTGGACTGAGCTTGTGGTGATTACATTTGAAACGTTTTAACATTTCACAAACAACTATGAATTAACCGTAGTAGTCTGTGGGCCAGATACCGAAACCATGAACCAACCTGGGGTTTTCAGAGAAAATTTGTGAATTTTGTTAAAACTTTTCCATAATGAAGTAGAAATCTACCTGCTGTAAAAAGTCCTGGTGGTGGATGTTTTTTTTTCTCAAAATTATTGCCAAATTAAGTTGCATATTTTCATTTAAATGACTTGCAAGTTACAGAAGCTTGTAAAACACTTAACCCTTTGAACCCAACGAGCCGGTATACCGGCTCATGTGTAGATGTACCGTATACCTGATGAGCTGGTTTACCGGCTTTTAGGTCACGTGTCAGAAACTTGATGTGTCTGTCAACAAGCATGGGTAGTTACAATTGTCAATTGTCTTATTTATATTGGAAGACATCAATGAAGCTGTGAACCAATGGTTGATGGGTCATTTTGCTCTTATTTACTCGAAAGAGGTGGGACATTCCTCGTATTTTCTTAAATCACAATTTTCAACAAATGTGGCTTCGCCCATAGACTACAACGTAAATGTCAAATATGTTGGTCGACATAAATAGTATACTTTTGTGAATGCTGGTTATTGGAACAATTGGGACTACTGTAAAATGAAAAAGTAAAGCAAGGGAAATCAAAATCAAAGTAAATTTAGGGGTTATATATATATATATATATATATTTTAACTATCAGGTTGGCCCGGGTCAGCGGTACAGATACACGTGGAATGGCCAGGGTTCAAAGGGTTAATATTAATATTAAAAGGTATCATTGCAAAATGACTTTAGGGGGCTAAATAAAAATACATTTGCCTTAAAATTAGGTTACATGCATGCATAGTTGAAATTTTAAAAAAATCGGAACTACGAGAGGGGTTAGGTATCAAAAAGTTTTAAAGATCATCCAGAAGGAAAAGATCTATGTCGATGAACGTTTGCCAGGATGTTTACTTGTCCTTGTGTACATTATGGTGCAAAAATCATATCAATTGCATTTATACTTTCTAAACAGGTGTCGATAGATGTCAACAACCTCCCTCCCCTAACCAGATAAACTGCATGGAGAAATTAAAGAAACGTGGTGTGATTAAATCCCTGCATTGGAATGGTTACAGCCCAGTAATTCTATGATAACACTCCCAAAATTTATAAGTTTGATACCATTGTATAGGTTGGGATCTCCTCTTTCCATTGATACCAAAATTATGGAAATCGGTCGATAAATGACGACACAATGAGGTAATAACGCACGGCCGACCTGAAAATGTTCATTTTTAGTGAAAAACAATGTGGATATTTTTGGCTTAAAGAGGACCTCCACAAAATCAGTCTGTGGATAGTCAGATAGTCATGGGAGAAATGTGTTACTTTGCACAGTGGCTATGAAAAGACGATTTAAGGGTCACATAGTAAAATTATGTTCCTGGCTGTATTTCTTCTTGGTGATCTTTAAAACTTTTTGATACCCCCTCGTATTTGCTTTTGAGCATGTGATTTGATGATATACAGCGAACTGAAGGGAATGAAAGCTCTTACTTGAGAATGGGAAATGACTCCAAACCATTGTGACTAGAGAAAACTCTGTGTGCACGTTCTCACTGTGATATTTTGAAAGGTTTAGGATAAACCCACTGCTATAACTGGTAGTGAGCAGTCTGGACCGCAAATGAAAAATACAGGAATTAAAATCATAGTAAAGTGAGCTCGATACCACATTAGCGTTTGGCACGGGTGGGAGTACTTTGTTACGACAGTGAGAACAGGAAATCAATGTGGACTGAGCCCACTTTGATGTGGGCTCCATATGTTCACAGTGGGAACGCGACCTTTGTTAACTACTACACTGCCAAACGATGATGTACCCAGATTTGATTTTGACTAGGCACCGAGGGGACCATAGATTTAGAGAGGAGATACCAGACTTGGCATCATTTTTGTTATGGTATGGGAATCAAATTGGGGTACCGGTATTCAGGTTTTTGCCAATGATGCACCACATTTAGTCATAATAAGAGAATATGAAAACATGCACACACGTTTTGTGTACATGTTGGCGCATCATTCCCTTGAATTATTGCACGATTGTCTTTATGATTAACGAATCTCGGTGCTCGAAATTGATTGTGGTGGCAACCGAGTGTACCCGAATACCCCAATTGAATTGAAGCCCCATAGCTGTCATCCCCATGACACAGACCAGTATACAATGTCCTGGAACTCCCTTCTATATCTGTGGGTATCTTCCCTCTCAATTTATGAGCATAATCATATCATGTCATGACAGGTAATGGTCTGAAAAATGTCTTTATTTTTGTATCTGTTTGCAGGTGCATTTGTAGCAGGTCTTGATGCCGGTCTTGTATATAATTCATTCCCCAAAATGGCTGACAGATGGATCCCTCAAGACATACTGACAATATCACCTAAATGGAAAAATTTCTTTGAAAACCCAACAACAGTGCAATTTGATCACAGATATCTGGTAAGAACTATCAATAGCTTAATGACAGACACTACACTCTTTAGTTTAGTCTTCATATTTTTATAAGCATCAAAACCCAATGTTTTATACATACAACGAGACTAATAAATATTGGGTGTTGTCATAAGTGTTATGTTCATGGTCCAATGTTTTCCTACTCTTACGTCCTTCATAAATAATGAACAAACTTGGGAGGTAATCATTGACAAAGTATAACAATAATATTAACAAACATTTAAATAGCAAGTTATATATGGTAAAAAATGTTCAAGCAGCATTGGTATCTTGTATAAAGTAAACAAATTTCTTCCAGAGTCTGCACTCCTAAGTCTTTACTTTACAATGATTATATCTCATTTAAATTATGGCATTACTGCTTGGAATAGTGCAAATAATACAGATAAAAATAAATTACATATTTTACAGAAAAGAGCATTAAGAGCTATCAGTCATACGTACTAGTGAATACAGGAGGCCATCTAACCCACTATTTATAAAATATAATCAACTTAAAGTTTCAGATCTTTGTAAGATGAACATTGCTACTTTCATGTATAAATATAGTAATAGCCTACTACCTGATTCATTCAATAATATCTTTACTACCAACGCTAACAATTACAATTATAATACTAGAAATGCTGATAATTTTGAATTTCCAGAAAGTAAACTTGAATTTAGTAAAAAATCAATTTCATACCAAGGTGTGAAGGTCTGGAACAACATACCAAAGAGCGTTAAAATAAGTGAAGGAACATGATGGAGATGTTGATTTTTGACTAAGAGGGGTTAATTTGTGATTCTGGGCAATGATCCTGGTAGATCTATTTTGTATCCTCTGAAGATGGACAAAGTCTTTTGCACGAATGCGGTTGAGGAGGGTGCTGTAAAATAATCAAGTCTAGAGATGACTAATGAAGGAATGGCATGATGACAAGAATCAAAATCAAGAAATCAATGGATTCTGCTGATGTTTGTCAATTGGAAGTGAACGACCCAGATGAGTAATGTGCTTGTCCATATATTATATTCCTGATCTTCAACTCAAAACCTACTGATCTGGGAGTCTTAGGTGATCTGTCCTGCTTAACCACAAAATCTCTGAACACGTACACAGTCAGAATGTGCCGTGGTAACTAGGCCTACATCTGTTGTATATATAATGTGAATTGTGTTGTACTTGTATCTTTCAGGGCATTAGTACAGCCTGTGCAGTGACGGCATTGTATATTTTATCAAGACGTGTTCCACTCCCAGCAAGAGCTACAATGGCAGCAAACTGTATGCTGGCAATGGTTGGTGTGCAGGTAAGGACATTGTTGGAAAACTGACATAGCTGGAATTGAGGGGGGAGGGGAGGGGAAAAGACTCGGATACGCCAATGAACTCACAAATCAACCTAACAAGTGTTTTGGAGACTGAAATAATAAAGTGAGATTTCAATCTGGGATTTCCTTGGTTTTCTTGGACACCCTGTATAACCAAGTGAAAATGTTCTTAGTTTATACACGTCTGCTTGAACCTCTAGTTAAGTCAGCATTTTGCATTTTAACTCCAAAATATTATTTTAAAAAGCAACATTTTCATTTTCTAGATGTAGTTGATCGAAAAAAATGTAAATTTCAAAGCAAGATCTATTGGTTTTACATATGTTCTGATTTTTCATGCCTCAAAAGAATTGAATACGCCAGTACAAGAAAACCCCAACTCCAATAGCTTCCTTCTAAGTTCTGTAAAATATAAATGCATACAAATCTCTGAAAATGCTTTCAAATCACTAAAAAGCATTTCCATGTCTATAACCCAATCATAGTGTCACATTTAACCGTGTAGTTGACTTTTTTTAGACATTGTTAGATAATGTTTAAGTTGCAGAGAGGAGCTCCAGGAATTGGGTTTTCTTGTACTGGCTGTTTAAATATAGCAACTGTCATGTACTATAACAATTATCTAACAATGTCTAAAAAAGTCAACTACAAGGTCAAATGTGACACTATATATGCAGGGATGTGATTCTTCAGGATTTTTTGTGTAGATACTTAACATTTCTGCAATTTTATGTTTTTGTCATTAAGGCGCATTGTAAACAAATTTTGCAATGTTTTATTTTCAAGATTTTACACAACAGTCAGGATTTTTTCAAAATTTCCAATGACACCCCTGATATGGCAACCATAAGTTCATTTGCACTGTAAATTATCGGAAAGGAACTGTACATGTAGTATAATATGTCTTAATCTGAAGATGTGTATCAAGTTATGTAGGTGAACAATTGACTTCTCGCCTTACATTTGACACTGTTCAAGCTCTTACCTACATTTTGTGGACGTGAAAAATAATTGTTTTTAAAATCATAATGTGGGGATTGATGCAAACCGAAACTGTAACCGAATTTATTGGTTATCTCCCATATGAAACTAAAAACAGGTTGTTAGTCTGTAAAAAATTATTTTCATTCAATTTGCCAGTAAAATCCTGATTTCTGAATAAACATGATTAAAATTTTGTTTCAATCAGCTAAAAGAATAAGTAATTTTGTGTAGCTGTTCCCTAATCTGTAACACACCAATTGTATGTCATGGATTATGATTAGATTGTTTAAATATTTTGTTTACTTAGAAACCAAAGTATCATTCAACCTTGTTAATATCATATCTGCTGGTACCATGACTGTTTTTAAACAAAATTAGCAAACAAAATCAACTCATTGATTTCTGTTTGAACCTGTACCATATACGTTTCTGTAATATACCACTTCCTGTAGTATAATATGTCTTAATCTGAAAATGTGTTTCAAGTTATGTAGGTGAACACTTGACCTCTCACCCTACATTTCGTCCTGTGAGTGCAAGAAAGTCGTATCTGCAATGGCTGCCCTAAGTTGTATTTATTTTATGCCTTCTCACAAGAATGTGAAAAATCCTTGAAAATGTCTGTGTCTTATGTCAGTGGTTCTTGTAATGGTTCTTCAGGTGACAGTGTCACCTGAAGAACCATTTCAAGAACCACTGACCCAAGACTGGAGATTATACAATGAGCAATCTCAATTTATGACAAATGGCAGCTATTGCAGATACGACTTTCTTGCACTCACATGACGAATTTTGACACTGTTCAAGCTCTTACCTACATTTTGTGGACGTAAGTGTTGATGATAGAAAGTTTCCTAAAGATATAGAACAAAGTATGTTTCCAATCTGAAATTCTATGTAGATTTCTTATCTGGAGTCAGAAATGCAAAAATATAAACTTGAAATTTTCTCCCATTGGATTATACAGACAAGCAGTCTTATTTGGGCACAGAAATGGTGAAAATTTGTCGCAAAAAATAAGTCCTTCAAAACGGTGACCCTTGGGGCTAAAAGAAATATAAACTTGGCATAGATATTAGGACGTAAATCCATAACATACCAAGGTGTGAAAGTCTGGAATGGAATTCCACAAAATATTAAATCATCTTAAACCACTAAATTATTCAAAAATTCATGTAAGAATGCTCTAATATCACAGTATTAGGTTGAGTTGATCATTATTGATGATATTAGATCGTTAAAAACTAATTCATTGGTTTTGTCAAGCATAATGTTTCATCTTCTTATGATGTAACTTGAGTATTTGTAATGTATTTCTAGGAGACTGGGACTTTACAGGCCTTTTAAGCTTATTATCCGGTTCTCCTCCACATGTTTTATCTGTATATTGTATCAAATTATTTTGTTTTAGAAAATAAAGTTATGTCTTATGTCTTGACAAGAGCAAATTTATATTTGTGTAGCCTTGAATCACAGCGTTTTGAAGGACTTTGTTTTGTGTGAAGGCCTTTATTTTTTTCATGCCCCCCAAAATTATGTGGTAGGGATGAATACATTGTATTGCTAGATTTTTTCTTGTATGTGTAACTTATTCAAGGTTTTATTATTAGTTTAAATGATCAGCTGTGTAATTCGTATAAGCCCACACGTTTTATCAAAATGCTCCTACCAAATTGAATAATTAATAGTGCATTCAGTGCTAAATTGATAGGTTGTTTTTAATGACTTCAAACTCATCTAATGGGATATCTCCCCACCCTACCTTCACCCCTGTACTTCTTGACAAAAGTTAGTTAACCCAACATTTGTCATAATCTGGCATCATATCCCAACAAAACAAAGCTCAAATCTATGTTTTTATACATAGTCACTTCTACCATTTGTTTTTCTGTCATTCCAGGTAACACTTGGCATCTGCACACTGTTGTATTACGTGCCTACCAAGCTGGCCGCATCTCACCAATCAGGATCATTAGCACTGCTAACGTTTGCAATGTGGTTTATGCATGAAATACGTAAAGTACCAAAATAATGGTGGAACTTTTAGATATTATGTTGTTATTTATACATTGTAAGTTTTGTTGACAGATATTGGCTTTGCCCATAGAATAATGACCAAATACTGTAAAGCGCTTTAATTTCACGGCATTAAAATTTAGCGAATTTGGAAACCCTCACTTTTTGGGTGCATTTTAATTTCACTAATTTGAATCATCTTGCTATTCAATGCTATGTTAACAATGATTTTAGCGGCATTTTAATTTAGCGAATTGGGATACTAGCGAAATTAAAATGCTAGCGAAAATTTCATGCTTTACAGTATATTTTTTAAAATCACATTTTAGCAATGTAATTAACTTATATTTTTCAAATAAACTGCACAAGTTTCTACCAATGATTTCAACATGCCTGTTTTTGTGATAATTTTGGCAGGTAGTCTCATCAATTTGTTATCAAATTCACCAACCAATGACACTAATTTACAAAGAAAGGTTGATAAAAAGTACCTCTAAATTTAATCCTTGCCAATTAATCAATTGCATCGCACAAGAGCAAGTATAGTACAGGGTCTTTGTTTTATGTTTTAACATATCCTACACTTCAATGTTGCAATCTGTACCATTGCTCTATGGAATTAATCATTGCTTTTTTTATTCTGGCTACTCATGGTTTGTTCATGGTGTGTGTGGTAATACCCTCATTGAGGCATTTAAGAATTTGCAAGAATTTAATTCAGAGGTAGTTAAGGCTGGGGTAGACCTTCAAATGACATAAACCATTTTTGTACTCTAACTTTCAAACTAATTGCATAAACTATAAAAAAGTATACACTTTAAGAAGCGGCTTTTT
>JXSR01S056373.1:0-26343 GCA_000969725.1 Ophiothrix spiculata | reverse complement strand
ACTGAATCCTCTTGCCGAGACGGTCCACATGTTAGATTTTGAACCATTGAAGCATTTGAATCTAAATATCACATGTAGCTTAAATAAATTGTTCAAGAATAATTTTTGTTGAAACAAATGTTATTCTTTAAAATCTGGGTTAATATGATATTAATAATTTGTATGGTTTCATTAATATTATTTCTATTCAATCATGTTAATGAGCTTTAATGTCTTCCCACCCTGTAATATCCCATCATTTAATAACAGAATTTTCTAAACACATTTCAATATTTTTGCGATAATATATCTGTGTTGATCTTCCTGTACAAAATGTTACAATCATGTTATAACACCCGGAATACTATCAAATTAGATAAATAATACGCATGTTACAACAATAAACCTAATTTACAAAATTGCATTTTCTATAAATGATTAAATATGAACACAATTTATAAAAATATGACAAATGCGCAGCGATAAGCACGTGATTTAATCCTTCATGTGATGAAATCGAATAACAAAATGCTTTAACATTTGTCTTGCAGTAATTTGTTTGTGAAGTAAAAGTAACATTACACTTACAAAGCTATTAAAATGTAATTTACAACTGCATGCAAACTTGTATCAAAATCACCTACAAATATATAGAAACAGTTTTAAAATGGTAAACGAAAAAATGTTCATTTTATGTTTGAATTACCACTGTTTGTAAAATTTTATATCTAGCAAATTGCCGGGAAGTGGTGTGCATAAGTAACAGCCGTGATTCTACCGAAGGGACCTTAATGCCTATTAACTAATTATTTATATATGGTTCAGTGGCGTGTACACCTCCCATTGCTGGTGTTAAATTTCCAGATTTTAGGTATATATCTTATCTATCAATTATGGGACGTACCTCGCCGTGTTTTTAACTTAGTTACGCTTTTAGCTAATCGCATCGCGCAATTTTAGATATTGGTCGTTCTAATGTTTGAACCTTGTGTATTTTTTTTCTCAGGCTTCACGCTGGTGATATCGCCACGGTGATATGATCTGAAATGACGCTTAGAAAAACATCTGTGCCGTGAGATAAGTTACATTTTCTGTACTATGTAACTAAATATGCACTGTTTTGGATTCGATATCAGGAGTTCTATTCATTAATCAACGTAATGAATTGATTCAGATGTTGTGGGCTGCCTGGAATATTTAATGTAAACAGAGGCTGGACTTGTTTTGAAAAATTACACTAGTTATTCAGACAGACATACGTCGGCATGCATGAAAGATGTTTCTACCAATACTCAATGGATGCATACATTGCAATTGCGTATTAACTTGTGTTATTGAATTATACAACATCGATAGTATTTGTTTCTATTAGATATTACTTGATTAACAGTACATGAAGTTTACGATTAAAATGAAATTTTATCATCCGACTTGTAATCTATCGTCATAAAATGGAAATACGAAGGACTTGTGCCTTGCAGGCTCGGATGTTGATTAACTACATAGTGGTGTTTTACCACTTCCAGCGGACTCTTGTAGCAGCAATTGGTTCTGATATTACCGTCGAAGCGTCAATAAGAGGAACTCCTATTAGACAAGGTGAGGTTCTCGCTTTTCTTTGTGATGTGCACAATATGCCAGCCAATGCCGGATTTAAAGTAACTATTTCTCGAATAGTCGCATCTTCACCGGACAATCGTCAGATTTTAGCGATGAAATCAGACGAACAGCTGTTTCCACCAACGGATGATCGAACGTTTCTAGCTATTCGTCAACATAGTGATGGATCGATAAGTTTCTTATTATCGATCACGGATGTTAATCTAAATGATGGAGGGAGATACTTCTGTACTGTTGATTCTCATGATCGCGAAGCAGATTATTTTACAGACTCTACAGATGTTAAAATCCAATACTTTCCGAGTGAAAATAATTTTTATTGTTCGCCACGGAATTCATTTGTTGTTAATGAAGGGGATACATATTCAGTGTTCTGCCAAGCAGATATAGGAAACCCACCTGTTACATTGGAGTGGACGAAGACCGGAAGTCCAGATGATAACATGGTTACGTCTAGTGCATTATCAAATACGACAGTGTTCTCAACTTTGAATATAACTGCAAGTTTAGACATCAATGGGGCATATTTCATGTGCAAGTTTACAAGTGGTGCTTTTCCAATGGAGACTAGTAAACAGTGTATTGTTGGGCCTCTAGTTGTCCTTCCAGTTCCCAAATCAACGCACATTCCGAGCCCATTATTAACAGATTCCACAAATAAGGTACAGAATAACATAGCTGTAGGCAGTCTGAAGTGTGATTTTTGTCCGACACAACATTCGTCAATATATTGGATTTCTGCCGGCGTTGTGGCTGGTATCATAACCACAATATTATTCGTTAGCGATATATTGCTAATCATTAAGCTTAAGAAACTTCGCGAGTCTTGGGGCGTATACAATGCGTACTCATTAAGTCCTTCATTGGCGGAAACAAATTATATGTATCTACCTAGACCTGCAATAGACGAAAACAGGACATACATGACATTAGAAAGAACAGATCCACAACAATCAAACCATTCATACAGTGATGATTTGTACGGTCTTCAAACACCAACTCATTATGCAACCTCACCCAGTTTTGACAAACCTCAATCACCGATGCATTATGCGATATCGCAAATTAACGAGGCCCCTCCAATACCGGTACATTATTCTAAATCTGGACTAGGGAGGGGACCTTCATCGCCAATGCATTATGCTTTATCAACTAGGAACGGTATTGAGTCACATGTATAATTTTCTGATAACTTTGTTGATTATCATATTATTGTATATAAAAATAAAAACTATATGGGCCGCCGCAGCAAAAAGATGCAATTGTTGGCTTGTACATATTGCTCATTATAGCATATCTGATACAACTAGTATATCAGAAATTTGTCAATGCGTTACCTGTAGGCGACAACTGAATCCTCTTGCCGAGACGGTCCACATGTTAAGACATTTATATGTGTCACTTATTGGGTTTAAGCATGAGTGTTGCATCTAATTGCATCTAGAATTGGAAAATGATACTTGTCAAATCAATGATGCTTTGAACTAAATGTGTTTATATATCAGAGAAAACAGTTTTGCAAACAAAAAAAATGATTTGATTTATATGGCCGTTAAATTTGGCTATGTTAAATATGTCAAGAATACAACTGAAATATCGTTTTATCTTTCCCGTGTAGATTGCACCATTATAGCGTTGATTAGCAAAATCGATGCAGTCCAAATACACAATAACTTAAATAGTAAGTCAGTAAATTAAGCTTGGGTTTTGAATATTTCTTTTAAGAAAGCATGTTGACCTTATGCGCAAAACATTGTTCGACGTTCGCAGCTGGGTCATTGACGGTCACGTGTGTAGAGAAGTCACATGACTCACGTTGTACCCTCTTATTTTGTAAACGTGTACATGGTCGAAATATTAAATGGATTACACACACACGTATGAGATAAGTTTAGTATCTTGGTTGTTTTTTTCTTTTCTTTTTATAACCTTATGGATTTGGAAAAATTAAAAAGTCCACCAATTTGAAACGAGTCAGTCATGTTAAAATTGAAATGATCTTTTTTTTAATGAGATATGTATTACGAATCATCACGGATCCACGGAAAATATAACGTCTTCTTTTTTTTTCCTAAAACAATTTTTTGACTGTCAACTGGAACTATTTAATGGCAATAATCTATATGTGACATTTATTCGATGTCCTACGTCATTTTGTCGTCAGCATAGAATATTCTAAGCAAAATATTCTATACGATAGTGGAGTCTGGTCCGGGCCTATGTACCACAGATATCGATATAGTCATGATATATTTCAATCAAATCATGGCAAAATATTTTTTTTTCAATTGATTGCACTATAAATCCCTAAGGGGCGCACCATTACACTTCCAAGGGAAGCAGGGGCAGCAGGAAGTTTTTGGGAAAAAAATCTCCCTTCACAGGCAGAAAATCATCCCAAACCCAACTTCCTGCTCTCCCCTGGAAATCTAATGGTGCAACCCTAATATGTTCTTTTTCAGTAGTGTGTTTCCCACAGAGTAACCAATTAGCAATGTAGGCGCACTAGCAAAACATTCACATTTTATTGTAAAATTACCATAACCAACAATTTAAATAACATTTTTCGCCTGCGGCGATTCATTTTATACTTCAGCAATAACACGAACAAAGATTTTATGTCACGTTCTCTACATATACGTGAAAGAAATAAAGTATATTTCTGAATACATGTATTGTAGCACATAGTGGAAATGTCGACTGTGAAACAAGATGAGTTCTTAAGTGTGAAAAGAGAATATTTACTGAGTTAGTGTAACTAAAGCAGTAAGCACAACTTGAACGTTAGAATATATGAATATTAAGCTTTAAAAAGTTATTGATGAAAACAGTCATATCCTGACACCTTTTACTTGTATGTCGTCTATGCTCATATTAAAAAACCAAATTTGTATACCTGAATATTAACCATTGCTATTTAATACAACAGCGTATGTCAGCACAAACATGTTGCCATTTCAAGCAACACAGTGTATGTTTCTACAATAATGGTTACATTTTAACACAACATTTTAAATTTACTATTTTTCTTGATTGAATACAGAAAAAAATAATAACTGCTGACCAATTAAACTGATAGTATTGTATGAATGCTAAGTAATGCAACATGTTGCGAATGAAGAATAAATGTTGGGATCAAATTTTACTACTTGACATACATACTTCTTACTTATGTCAAGTAGAGTCCTCGAAAAAAATGGCCTTTTTGTATTTGGTAATATTCCCGATCATTAACTATTACGCATTGGTAGTCATCAGGGGTTTGAACATACCGAGTGGCGCATGTAGGGTTTTGAACAAGACATTAATGTTCTCCTCCCTCAAATTATCACCGGTGTAATGAGACTGAGTGTCTCCCATAACTAGAAGTCCAGGTCCAGATTGGTGGCTGATATTAAGTGTAGGCGTGGTTATTCGGATTTCACTCATTTAGTTTTAGATATAATGTCCAGTGGCGTAGCCAGGATTTTCGATCAGGGGGGGGGGCCACAAAAAGTCAAGTTACAACTTTGCCGACTATAAAAGTCTCGATGTGCCAACTGACCCTCCCCCTCCCCCCGCTTGTACTAAATTAAACCAACATATATATTTTCACTCAAAATCATAGGGCCTATAGGCTATACAAAAAACCAATTTTCCTGTCAAAATTTGCACTATTTAGGAACCAAATTGTCCGAGCCAAGTTTTTTGTTTGTTTGTTTTGTTTTAAAAAATGTCAAAATTTGCGAATTTTGGAAAATTTTGAAAAATAGACATGTCAAAGTACCAAAATTTGCAAAGAAAAAGACCACTACTGAGGTACTAGACAGCCTAATTTGCTTCCTATGTTTTCCGCACACCCCTTCTAACCTTAATATATAAACCCAGGCAACTGCCCATAGAATGGATTTTTCGTCACAATTAAACAAGGTTGAACTCACGGAGGTTGGCGCATTGTACATTTTTTGGTTTAGATTAAATATTTAAGTGATTTTGCTGACTGAGTGTGGGCCTGAAGAACAATTCCAGTTGGCAAAATTTTGTGACAATAAAATAACATACAGCATGTACAGTATGCAAGATAATATGATGACCGAGCTGCCTGCTTCGGGCCATGCAGCAACATTGTCAACTTAAACTTATTTGCCAAATGGTCCAAGCAAATGTGCTTTACTCAAATGCTACAAACACTGACACCACCCTCACTAGCCCTCCCTCCCTTTGCCCTTTTCTTTCTTTCTCTTCCTTTCCTTTTCCTCTCTCTCCTCCTTTTCCCTTTTTTCTCTGCAGTCTCAATTTGCCAACTGACAGTAATGTGCCGACTGATTTTTTCCTAGGGGGGCCCTGGCCCCCCCCCGGCCCCCCTCTGGCTACGCCACGGATAATGTCAGCACATCTATCGTGTTAAAAAGAACTCAAATTGAGAATATAACCTTTTCAATTGACAACAATATAGTATAGTATCCGATGATGCAGGACGCGCAATAAATTACCTGTTTACCCCTGATTTTAGGGCTATTCATCCGCGGTATCGCCCGTATATTTCAATGCATAAATAAAAAGAAAAGTAGTTTTTCAAAGTAATCAAAATATATTTTTAGTTTTCTTGGATCGAAGTCTCGACCACAACGGTTTTGAAATCTGCAAATTTTTATACGCTAAGTACACGGTTGCTCATACAGACTTGACATTAAATATGGAATATATTTTTTCTGTTGGTTTCCATCTTGAATAACCCGCCATATCTTTGTATGTACAAATGTTTGAGATTTGTGCTTTCTCATGTTTGTAACTACTCTTATAAACTTCAAACCAAGGGCGATTTCAAGCTCACTGAAGTGACAGAGAGACAATGGGAAACGTGAAGGTGCAAATAACTCAGAAAATTAGGTCCAAAGCCATGCACCGCAATATTAAACAAAGGAAAATGAATTTGTCATATTTTCTTTCATACGTTACCTAGACATGTGAAACTCTACAGAGTTGATTATCACAATGTTAGTGATAATTTCTGATCAATCAATATTTCCTCTGTTCTCATTGAGAGGCGTACAACGTCATGACTCTCCATGGCATGCTTTCCATTTGTTATTGGAGAGTTTTTTCGGGTATCTCAGCCAAAGCACCAAACACAGCCCCACAACACTCCTTCACCTCGAAGGATCAATATAACATGCTGTTAATCCAATGGTTCTTAACCCAAATGTTCCCATAAGGATTTATATCCGAAGATCTTGCCGGACAAGGAAAGAACTCAACACCGTGATCTTCCAGGAAAGTCCGGATTGTACGAGCATGACAGAGACGAAAGTTGTCAAAGTGGAGCACAAAATTGTTTCCGAAGCAGCCTCTAGCCAATGACATTATCAATGCTTCTAGAATGCATCTTTACTGAAGCTGATGGAAGCTGCCTTCCAAGGTGATCAGAGCCAATTTTCCACCTGCATGTAAGCATCCAGAAGGCAACGTTACATTCTTTTGGATACATTCTTGATAGCATGCACGGTTCAGTATAACCCTTCTCTGTACATCTGCGGCCATGATGCGTCCTTATTGGCAGTATATTTCAAATTAAGTCTAAGCTCTGAAGACAACGTTATCTCATTAATGGGACTTAAAATTGAAATTGATCTGTAGCTCAGCCAGAGGGTCGCTAGGAAAGGTGTTTGGTCAAGATATTTTCTCCAGGGGATTCCTGGCATGATCGCCACTTTGAATAAAGTGAGAGTTTACAATTGTTCTTAATACGAGCTTGTTTTATGAAAGATCACGGTGTTGGACACTTGCCATGTTTGGTAAGATCTTCAGATATGAACGCTATTGAGGACTTCCCGGCTGAAGTAACACATCGATGAACAACAAGTTATATCAAACCCACCATGTACAGGAGCAACTTTAAGCTGTACTTGATACTTGGGCTGATACACCAGTCCGAACACTTCAATCACTAGTGGAATGTCCGCATGGAGAGTCCATGCGCCATACGCTTCTTATGGATGACATAGCAAAAAGTGTTTGATCATAATTCGTAACCAATAATATGTTAAATAACCTGGTAAAATTTCAAGCATGCAGGTAAAATATTAAAGAAACTACAGCAAATTTAATATCCGTGATTCCGTATTATGGTGCACGAGTTTGGACCAAAATTTTAAAGATTTTTGTGTTTTCAAGTTCCCCATTTTCTCTGTGTCACGTGGGTATACACAAAAAGAGTCTTAATTCAAAGTTTACATGTATATCTACAAACATGAAGAAATACAAATTCCTTTACTGTTCATTTACCGAGATATGGCGGATTTTTCAAGATGGAAACCAAAAAAAAAATATATTCCATATTAAATGTCAAGTCTGTATAGTTGGAATAACAATATTTTTACCACTTTTTTATGTAAAGGTCAATTTATGATGAAAATATCTGGAAACTTATGTTGCTTTTGGTCAGATTTGATAGGTAATCTTGTTGGGTGTACAATGGAACTCCGAATGTGATCAATTTTCTCGTGTACTAGTAAGGAGGAAACAACAAAAATGGGTCAAAAACGAGATTTTTAGGTCAAATTTAATTTGACCCCGCCTTGTTCCAGGTCATTTCTCTACTCAAAGTTGAGTCGTCATATGGAATGTGTATCTGTAAAAGAGTGATAAGCAGGTGATTGAATGTCTATATCACGCTTGACTGAGCCAAGAGAATGCTTGGAAGCAAAGAATAAAATGATCCTTCAACGCCCCTCAATTTACAAAAATAGGGTTGTGGTGAACGTGAATGGTCCCTGACGGTATATGACATCTTAAAAACCTTTTAAGATGTCATAAGCCGCCGGGAACCATTCCACGTTCACTAAAACCCTATTTTTGTAAATTGAGGGGCATTGAAGGATCATTTTGTTCTTTGCTTCCAGGCATTCTCTTGGCTCAGTCAAGCGTGATAAATATATGGAATATTTATCTGTAGTAGAGTGATAAACATGGGATTAAATGTCTTTGTCACGCTTGACTGAGCCAAGAGAATGCTTGGAAACAAAGCACAAAATGATCCTTCAACGCCCCTCAATTTACAAAAATAGGGTTTTAGTGAACGTGGAATGGTTCCCGGCGGCATACGACATCTTAAAAGGTTTTTAAGATGTCACATACCGCCGGGACCATTCAACGTTCACCAGGTTCTCAGGTCTAGAATACAAATACAATGATAATGACAGTTAGTACTTGCTTCAGACCCAATTTGCATGTATACAAAATGGCCACCAAATGGAGTTCCCTTTTTACGCATCTTTAGCTGTTTTTATTTTTATGCTATCTATTTTAAACTGAAATTACATTTTCAACAGAGATTTATGTATGTAAAAATATTCTTTTACCAGCAACGACAACAAAAATCTAAATTACTTATTATCTGATCGCAAAGTACCTTTTATCTCTTAATGTTTATTGTTAATAATTTTAAATCAGTGGCACCAACAATTTAGGTTTAGAAAAACACTAGGATAGCATAAACAACATTAAATAGTTTAGATAAAACATAAATAACATGAATAATGAGAAAATGACTATGGATGTTACATAGGCAATATTTCGTCCAAAGTGCTTCAAATTAGAAGTTGCATTTTCTCAAAAAAAAAGTGCATTAGAGTGACATTAAGACAGCAATAAAACATTTAATATTAAACAGTGAATGGAAAATGGAATGGTTACATCAGACACAGCTATATTAAAAATGATATCCCAGAAGGCCCATTAGCGCTGTCAATATGGACTTTTCAACTAAAATAAGTATAACGTATGTACTGTAATCAATAGAAAATTGGTTTTGTGGATCTTTTTTCCATTATGTTATTTATTTTCATTATTTCAAACTCAAAAATAAGTTAACCCTCTATTTGTCTGTTTTCATTTCAAACAAAAATTGGCAACGGTGAGACATTGGAATATAATAACCGGGCTTTGTTGGTTATAACAAAAATATCTGTCTACAAACCATGTCATTCAATTCAAGATGTAGGCCCAAAGTAGCCACCAAAATTCCTAAACCTGTAAAAAACAGTTTTTCGGCAGTCATTTTGGCCTCTTTTGGGGCACCATTTTGAGTTGAAGCTGAGATTTATCATGAGTATATGATTTTGTTTATACAAATAATTCTGCTGTAAACTCCAAATCCGTCTTCCATTGATTATTTCCAAGCTATGATCCTATTAATACTGTTTTAAAGGGGCATTGGACAAGTTCAGCATCATCCCCAAACTTTTCCCCAATCATTTTAAGATTTTTGCATCATTTGAAGTATTAGTGGTAATAATGACAGCATGCAAAGTTTCATTGTCAATTTCAAACCCTATATTTTAAAATATTTAGATATTCTCTTATCTTTAATTATAGTTGTCGACAACGATAAATACTGCCCTCAATAGTTTAATTTCTAGAATTGGCCTTTTCAGGAGATTTAATGAAAATTTAAAACTTCTTTTGATTTTTCTGCAATCTATTATGTGAAAGGAATGTTTTACAAACAAATCTTTGGCTTTTTCTCATTATATAACATCAATAAATACGTTAAGAGAATAGCCTCATACCCAAAATCAACAAATAAAATAAAATTCAAATTTTTGACTTTTTTGAAGGTTTTGATCAAAATTCTCCTAATATCTGGTAATTGACTGTTATTTTCTAACATAGGAAGTGTAAATCATCCACAAACAAAATTTCAAAATTGTGTCCAATGCCCCTTTAATGTTGCTCGTAAGTATTTTTGCAATGTCAAAGTCACTTTGGACCACATTTTGGGTACTTTTTGAAAGTATTTGTTTTGGGGTCAAATGTTTCTGTTGTTATCCCCAATGCCATTTATTGGTGGTTTTGAAAGTTTCATATTTCTAAAAATATTTGTAATACGTTAAATGTCACTCTTAACAATTTCTGTGCAATACCACTCTCGAAACATGATAATGACATATTTTGAGTAGAAATTTACTTCTGTTGTAACGCTCAATGATATAATTTACTTGTGATCGTTTTGCACATTTCAAAACTTAAAACTGAAATATCAATGCCCTAAAATGGTATAAAAAAGAACATGTATTTTAGCAATCATTTTCGATCAAAAGGTTGTCCACAAAGGAAAAAGTTGAGGACTTTTGGTAAGTTGATCCCAACATCCTGACCATTAGTTACAACTCTGCAGTGTTATATTTATTTCTACCTGTTGGATAAAGCAGACCTAGCCTTTGTGCTTTTTAGAGACATTGATAAAAATATCAAAATTTGATTTTATGCAAATCATGTCAGACGAAAAAATCCAGGCATTGCAATAACTAATTTTAAAAACAAGCGATGACATCATTTTGCTCATGAGTCTTGTAATCTCTAGATACTATTAAAATAACCCATAGCCAATAAACAGGCGACCATTTTGAATTTATGCAATTAAGGTCAGATGCAACGTCTCGATACTATTATTGTTGGTATATTTGTAATCACAGACCCTGATTACATAGATATCGACAAAATAATTTCTCTCCAGTGAGCCTTCAATCTCAAGATATGGTAAAAAACAATCAAATGGATGCCATTTTTTTTAATGCAGATTTTTCATATTTTTAGTATATCATTTTTTATGATTTAAAAAATGAAAAGTGAAGAAAAACCTTTGTTAGCAATTTTTTCCATGTCAAAACTTAATTTTCTTAGACAATTATATGTATTTTTTTTTATTCTAGTTACGAGGAGTAATTGAACATTCCTTATTTCTCTACTACACTCTTAAAAGAAAAGAGTGAGCGGTCACTCTTTCTTAGAGTGATTTTTTTTCTCTCCAAAGGAGTGACATTTCACTCGAAAATAGTGAAATCGAACGGGGTTTCACTCTTAAAGAGTGAAATGTCACTCTTATAGAGTCATAATTGACTCTTTGAGGGAGTGAAAATTGCCACTCTTTTAAAGATTGGTCACTGATACCGGTCTTTTCAAAAGAGCGGTATCAGTGACCAATCTTTAAAAGAGTGACAATTTTCACTCCCTAAAGAGTGAATTATAACTCTATAAGAGTGACATTTCACTCTTTAAGAGTAAAACCCCGTTCGATTTCACTTGAAAAGAGTGAAATGTCACTATTTTGAAGTGAAAAAAAATTACTCTAAAAAAGAGTGACTGTTCACTCTTTTCATTTTAAGAGTGTAAGCAAATTATATCATTTGTCCTTTATACTAAAGAAGCGCCAAGAAAAAGGTATTTTTAAATCATATTAATGAATTCGTGGCACAATAGGGGTCCCTATGTATGGAGTATACACTGTATCTGGTTCTATAATATCATTTGTAACAACGATTGCTTTACCAGGTCGTTCTAGAGTCATATAAAGCCGACTTGCTTCTCTTCTTCCGTCTAAATCAATGTATATTTCCTCCGTTCTGCAATCATATAATGGTCTCATCCGTTTGGAGTCAGAAAACCGACAAAGTTTGACAAGCAATATTGCCCCAACTATTATAAATATTAAAGTCAGAATTCCCGCTATGCAGGTAGCAAGAATCCAGTAGAGCACGGGAGAGTTTAATATAGAACATACATCATGGCATTTAGATGAAACACTTTCACCCAACCTAGGGGTATTATCAGTCGATATTAAAGTAGTTTCTGATCCGGGCCATTTCGGATGAATTGATAGAGGGGTTACTCCAGGCTTTAATACATCATTTCTGTTCTGTGTCGTGGCTGATGGCGAAACATAAATTGGTCCAACGTGACACGATTTGACTAGTTCTGGAAATGCATCACTACTCATCTGACAAATAAACATCGTTTCAGAATGTTTCAAAGATGATTTGAATTGTAACACGGAATAAGTAATCCCGTATTGGGTTATTTGCGTTGATTTGGTGTGAACAGGGCTTGAGTCAGAGTGAATCTAATTTAACGATACTAAAGGATTACCTGCATTTGAACTGCAATTTAGTGTGATCTCCTCTGCGATGTTAAATTTAAAACTGTCTGGTTTGCTACATATTGGAAATAAATCATCGGGGAAGAACAGAACATCAGTATTCACAGAATCAGCAGCAACTTCTGCAGTTGTACCAACATTGCTTTTTACTAAACAATTATAAGTACCTCTGTCTTCATACGATGCTTCAATGATAGATAGAAAATAAACCACAGAACCATCAGCAAGGTGTCTGATGGCAAGAAATATCCGATCATCCGATGAGAGCAGGATTTCTTTATTCCATGACAACTGAGTTGTCTTAGCTCGTCCAGATAAAGTTTGTTGTCTCGAAATCGCTACATCATCTTGTTCAACAATAAGATTCCGAATTAAACAGTGAATTGAGATAATACCACCTGATCTGACAGGGTTCACGGTGATACTGACTTCGACCAAAGGTTTTGACAGTACTTCTGTTAGAAAAAGTGTACATAAGACGGTCTTCAATGGTAATAGACGTTTTAACAGCTTTAAGATATCCATTTCTAGTGCAAAGAGCTAGCACTGGTAATGTAGCTCTATTTATTTCTCCAAATGTTTGTTACTTCACGAAGTGTAACCAGATCTTTTAAAAATAATCCGGCAATATATCTATTTCGCCGGACTTATACGACGTCAAGAGTTTACTACACGAGATCGAAGCAATTATCAAACCACATTGGAAATAGAAGCCATAGAAGTATGTAGGATATCTCAGTTGACTTCCGCCTTCAACGTTAACTACCAAAATAAATGGCGGTTATGAAACCCTTCATAAACCATATCCAGCCAACTGTTATTATAATTGCCGAAAAAAACCAGTAGCGGTATCAAGGTAAGTCCAATTATTTGTTTCCGCTGATCATCATCATCCATAGTAAATTCATCCTTTCGATAGAATTGATGTCCGACACCTTTCACTGGCAAACTATTTCTGATGAATAACGTGAACACAAAAACTTCATCTCTCAAGCCAATGGCCTCTGAATCATGACAATGATACCTTCTCTCAAATTAAGCTCACATGACGTCCACGCACGCAGGCACTGATTTAACAATATTATCATCGACTTATACTGGTCGAGATGGTGTCGGTGCCCCTTAATAGAATTTATGCTTAAAGGTGTCAAGATATTACCAGTGATGTTCTGAACACACGAAGTATTTTCAATTCGACATCAATCACTCTGGTCAGGTGAATAAACAAGAACAAGTCTCAGAAGATTTAGACAACAGAATATTTGTTGAGTAGAAAGTAAAATGAGATAATGATTCATCTGGAAAAGAAAACACGACTTTGATGATTTAAAATTTCATGACTGAAGCACTCGAAATGTCGATAGTGAAAGCGGGTTTCTATTAACTACACGGACTGTGCCGTTGACATATGTCAAGATATGTCAAATGATAGGTACCTTGAGGTTTGAAAATAGTTCTCTGTGGCATTGTTTCAAAAGATAGTAAATTACCACAGTTGACTACGAGTGTACGATATTATCCAAGAAATCTCATATTGTCAATGTCAGTGTTTTTTTTTTGTGGTTAGTAAGACGAGATGAAAGCTAGATACGGTAAGCTTTAAAAATCGTTATCGATATACCCCGAAACACCACTGCAAAGCAGATCTGCCATAAGTCGATGTCATTTGGCAAGAACAGAATCTGACAAAAACAGTATACGACGCTTTTTTTGATAAGCTAAATGTAAATATTACCGAAGATGGTTAAATTATCTTTTTTACCCTAGTGATTTTGCTTGCTTGTTGTTGTTGTTTAATCTCACTGCTGCAACATCTTGCCCAATCAATATATCCAAGTCAAATATGTGTTCATCTGTTATTAAAGCTATGCCATAGATTCTTAAGACGGTAGTGTCAAGTATAGCTTTCACACGTTTTACATGTTAGATTTAATAGAACAAGAGATACAATACTCTAAGCCAAGCCAAGTATGATAGATCCTTAGCAGGTATCACAGGAGAGTATGCAATTAAAGAAAGGTATATTAATCTTTAACGTGCATCAATACGGCTTATAGTAGATATTCCCAAAACTCCAACCAAGTGTCAAATCGAATTGATAGAAGCATAATCAGGCGCTTTGCCTTTTAGTCCTTTGTTTAAGTTTGTCACATTGGTTGTATCTTTAATAATCCAAGAAACCGGTTTAAGTTCAATACCGCCTTTGGTGGTGTGCAAGAAAGATGCTTGCTACCAAAACATCAAACTAGCTTAAAAACAATGTGAGACCATCTTGTTGATAAAGCTGAAAGTAGAAATTTCAAAAGATGCAAAATTGCAGAGTCTGCTGACCAAAGTCGACTAGTCGCTTTTGTTTCAATTTCTGGTTTAACTATCATATCTGAAACGTTAGATCAAACAGGAGACATCCAATACTCTACAGTATAACCAAGCCAAGATTAGTGCGATAAATCTTTTGCTGTCATCCCAGGAGAGTCCATGCTACATAAAGGTATATAAATCTAGTAAAAGCTTAAACCTTTATCATACTAGATCTGGCGATAAAATGCGAGTTTATCAACATGTGGTCGATTTTCATATGGATACAAAATTATTGTCGCATCCGAACCTTTGAAACTAAATCAGTCTAGAATAAGCTAAAATCATTAAGCTGCTTAAATCAATACTTCAAACGTGATATGAGCTCATTTTAAAGATATTTGGTTTGTATTCCACTGTTCTTTCTTTGAACTTAGCTAATTATAATTAAAGCTTCTATGGTTACAGTTTTGATCTAAGTAAGGCTGTCTAAACAAAACTTGGTGAAACCTCAGAAGGGAAACCATACTGCTGAAACAAATTCTAGCAAACATAAATGCTTTTCTTTTAGTTTCTAATTTAGCTGAAAAATAGGAAAACTGATAAGTACGCCCGCGGGTTGCTCATTAGTCGTCTTACATATGTCACAGGTTCCCGCCGAATTTCCAATTACATACCGTAATTAATTATATTAGCTGTGATATTGGGTTCATTGTGTGTTACAGCGATACATATTTGTTATATGATCAAGATAACAAAACAAAATAATGATAATAATAATCAGTGTTTAAGATTTAATGTCATCGAGTAAATCTGAGGATTATGTGTCAATATCTAAAGCAATTCAGATAGTCAACGTGGTACGTTTAAAGTTCTGTGGGTTGAGGATCTTTAACAAAATCCGTGCATTTCTGTAT
Source organism: Ophiothrix spiculata (assembly GCA_000969725.1). Lineage (NCBI taxonomy): Eukaryota > Metazoa > Echinodermata > Ophiuroidea > Amphilepidida > Ophiotrichidae > Ophiothrix > Ophiothrix spiculata. Next base: position 10,614 of record JXSR01S056373.1, on the reverse strand, counting down.
ATGTTCGATTTTAAATTTAGTATCTCAGTTTTAGCGTGTAAATACGCCAACTGTTAAGTTATTTACTTGTATTACATGTATTTGTATAAATATTATTACAGTGAAATGTATCTTCATTACTGCAATCATTAGACCTGTGGTAAATCAATCAATCAATCAATCAATCAATAATAAATGAATAAAAAGGTTTGCATCGATAGACGTCCATTGCATCCGTATGAATGTGTACATTTTTTTCTTTTTGTCAAACTGAACATTAATGTAGATTGGAAATGTGTGATATTCATAAAATCGTTGTTTTTGTTCCAAAAATATTCTAAAAAGGCTACGATAAATATAACGATAAAGGGTACGATAAAACATCAACCTGAAGATATTTTATTCAAAGATTGAAATCAGCCTATAGCAGGAAACAACGACCGTTCAGATCATTTATATATTAATCTATATACAAGACAGTGTAAGTGTTTAATAATAATGGATTTTAAATTATTTATTTTAAGCATTTGAATCTTAAAATCACTTGTAGCTGAACTAAATTCTACAACTTTAGTTATATTTGTTGAAACTAATGTTATTCTTTAAAATCTGGGTTAATATGATATTATTAATTTGTATGGTTTCAACAATATTCTTTCTATCCAATCATGTTAATTAGCTTTAATGTTTTCCCACTGTAATATCCCATCATTTAATAATATAATTTTCTAAACACTGTTCAATATTTGTGCGATAACATATCTGTGTTGATCTACCTGTACAAAATGTTACAATCCTGTTATAGCACCCGGAGTACTTATAAATTAGATAAATAATACGCATGTTACAACAATAAACCTAATTTACAAAATTGCATTTTCTGTAAAAATATGACAAATGCGCAGCGATAAGCACGTGATTTAACCCTTCATGTGATCAAATCGAATAACTAAATGCTTGAAAAAAATTCTTGCAGTAATTTGTTTGTGAAGTAAAACTAACATTACACTTGCAAAGCTATTAAAAAGTAATTTACAACTGCATGCAAACGTGTATCAAAATCACTTACAAATAAATAGAAACAGTTTTAAAATGGTTTGAAAAAATAATGTTCATTTTATGTTTGAACCACTGTTTGTAAAATTTGATATCTAGCAAATTGGCGGGAAGTGGTGTGCATAAGTAACAGCCGTGATTCTACCGAAGGAACCTTAATGCCTATTAACTAATTATTTATATGGTTCATGGCGTGTACACTGCCCTTTGCTGGTGTTAAATTTCTAGATTTTAGGTTTATATCTTATCTATCAATTATGGGGCGTCCCTCGCCGTGTTTTTAACTTAGTTATGCTTTTAGCTAAACGCATCGCGCAATTTTAGATATTGGTCGTTCTAATGTTTGAACCTTGTGTATTTTTTTCTCAGGCTTCACGCTGGTGATATCGCCACGGTGATATGATCTGAAATGACGCTTAGAAAAACATCTGTGCCGTGAGATAAGTTACATTTTCTGTACTATGTAACTAAATATGCACTGTTTTGGATTCGATATCAGGATTTCTATTCATTAATCAACGTAATGAATTGATTCAGATGTTGTGGGCTGCCTGGAATATTTAATGTAAACAGAGGCTGGACTTGTTTTGAAAAATTACACTAGTTATTCAGACAGACATACGCCGGCATGCATGAAAGATGTTTCTACCAATACTCAATGGATGCATACATTGCAATTGCGTATTAACTTGTGTTATTGATTTATACAACATCGATAGTATTTGTTTCTATTAGATTTTTACTTGGATTAACAGTACATGAAGTTTACGATTAAAATGAAATTTTATCATCCGACTTGTAATCTATCGTCATATGCCTTGCGGGCACGAATGTTGATTAACTACATAGTGTTGTTTCACCACTTCCAGCGGACTCTTGTAGCAGCGATAAGTTCTGATATTACCGTCGAAGCGTCAATAAGAGGAACTCCTATTAAGCAAGGAGAGGTACTCGCTTTTCTTTGTGGTGTTCACAATATGCCAGCCAATGCCGGATTTAAAGTAACTATTTCTCGAATAGTCACTTCTTCTCCGGACAATCGTCAGATTTTAGCAATTAAATCAGATAAACAACTGTTTCCACCAACTGATGATCGAACGTTTCTAGCTATTCGTCAACATAGTGATGGATCGATAAGTTTCTTATTATCGATCACGGATGTTAATCTAAATGATGGAGGGAGATACTTCTGTACTGTTGATTCTCATGATCGCGAAGCAGAATATTTTACAGACTCTACAGATGTTAAAATCCAATACTTTCCGAGTGAAAATAATGTGTATTGTTCGCCACGGAATTCATTTGTTATTAATGAAGGTGATACATATTCAGTGTTCTGCCAAGCAGATATAGGATACCCAGCTGTTACATTGGAGTGGACGAAGACCGGAAGTCCAGATGATAGCATGGTTACGTCTAGTGCAGTATCAAATACGACAGTGTACTCTACTTTGAATATAACTGCCAGTTTAGACATCAATGGCGCATATTTCATGTGCAAATTTACAAGTGATGCTTTTCCATTTGAGACTAGTAAACAATGTATTGTTGGGCCTCTAGTTGTTCTTCCAGTTGTCAAATCAACGCATATTCCGGGCCTATTATTAACAGGTTTCACAAATAAGGTGCAGAATAATGTAGCTGTAGGCAGTCTGAAGTGTGATTTCTGTCCGACACACCATTCTTCAATTTATTGGGTCGCTGCCGGCGTTGTGGCTGGTATTATAACCACCTTATTATTTGTTAGCGATATATTGCTAATCATTAAGCTTAAGAAACTTCGTGCGTATTGGGGCGAGCACAAGGCGTACTCTTTAACTCCTTCAAGGGCGGAAACAAATTATATGTATCTACCTAGACCTGCAATAGACGAAAACAGGACATACATGACATTAGAAAGAACAGATCCACAACATGCAAACTATTCATACAGTGATGAATTGTACGGTCTTCATACACCAACTCATTATGCCATCTCACCCAGTTTTGATAAACCTCAATCACCGATGCATTATGCGATATCGCAAAATAACGATGCCCCTCCAACACCGTTACATTATTCTAAATCACGATTCAATAAAGGACCTTCATCGCCAATGCATTATGCAATATCACCAAGTAACGAAAACTTTAATGAATCACATGTATAAAGTTGTGACAATTTTTTTAAAGTTTTGATGTAGATTATTTTGTTACATTCTGAAAGATAGATTTATATAATTCGAGAATTAGTTTTTAATGGATGATGCCCTGACTTCCACCATACAAAGATTGGAAAAAGTATACTTTAGGTCCCAGATACTGGTACACACAATTTGGACAATACTAGATACCCAAATATTGTCCAGTGTTGTCAAGGTCTGGTTAAGGTTTTGTATTCCAGTATTGTTGATCAAAAATACTAGTTTATACCAGGATTGTTAAATTATAGGTTAATAAATGCGCATTTCAGACTTCGAGTGAAATTAGACAAAATCAATGCACGCGCGGTTAATTTTGATGCGTCCAATTCACGAGACCCGTAGGGGCCGAGTGCATTGGACAGCAATCAAAATTGACCGCAAGTGCATTGATTTGTCACATTTTACGAGCATTATGGAATGCAAATTTATTAATCTAATTCATACACGACAGAAAAATAATATTGTATCTTTTGTGTAAAGAAAAAAGGCCTTTAATACGACTACTAGTATTAAAAATCTAAAACTTCTCTAAACTAAATAAATAATCACCCGACAAAAACAATGAAAAATTCATACGCACTAAATGCCCGCCATGCAAACCGGAACGCAACAAACGCAGTGCATTGTGAAAATCCACTGCACTCCGCGTACCTTATATTCTTGCGTCCTGATTGGCCATGACACGCGCAGCACACGCGGAGTGTATGAATTAATGTCAATATTACAGTATTGTTTTTCAAAAATACTGTTTAATACAGGTTTAGTCGATATTCCAGTATTGTTGGTCGAAAATACAGGTTTATATCTGCACTGTAAATTCTTCTCATTTTTGAGGGTAAGTTTTATGCTCCGGAATCGTAACATGAAATGTTGAGTTTTTATGGCAACTTTTATTATGAAAAGTCAAAAGATGACCATGACAAATACTGGTATATATCAGTATCTGGGACCTCACACTAACATAGCAATTGGATTATGGATCGGTTGATGTTGTAAATGGCAAAATATGGTAGTAATTTACATCAACTGGACATTTTTAACTGGACATGGTTTAAGACAACACCACACGTGTTAAATGTTATCACGTGACCTGGTCCACTCAGGAGTTATTACTTTCCACACTCGAGTCATTACATTGTACAGCGTGAGTCAAAATGAAATTGACCGAGATTTAAAACTGTATAACAAAAGAACTACTGATATTCAAAACAATTAGTTAGTACCTTGGATTGTGCGGGGCAGACTCATCTGCTTATTTTAAAAAAAGAATGAAGGAAATCGATAATTCCTAAGAGAAGCTATGCTTGGTTCAGTGAAAAAACGAAATTGTCAAGCTGTCCACGGAATAAATAAGCAAACCTAATAAAAATGCAAAGTAAACCCTTGATTGAGCAGAGTAATAACATGTTTATGAATACCCTACTCTTCCTTTGACTGATATTTAAACATTGAATCAAGGAGATTGACCATTCATAGGAAAAACTGTCCATGATATGCTGATCTTTAAATGAAAGGCAAACTTAAACAGAACCATTAACAACTAGGATTTTGATGCAGGAGTTTTGAAATTCAAATATCAACCAATTGTATGCATGAAACCAGATTAGAACATGCCTGACACTGCATTTGTAAAGCTGGTCGTTGGTACTGGAAGTTGTACATTGTATAACACCTTCTAACAAGGCAGTTCGTAGTTGAAACCTTATTGAAAACACACAGGCCGTCAGAGATTCAAAGACGTTTTGCAGAGAAATGCTAAAGCAAATTGTAAGTCAGAATTGTTAAGTGCAAAAGAGGACCATGAGGATCTGAGACTTGGATTGTGAACAGAAATGACAGACCTCCAAACTGCATCAATCTTTGCCGAAAGAAGACAGGGTATTAGTAACAGGTAACTGCACAGCTGAAGTACTTACTTTGCATTTTGTTCACTCATCAATTCCGTGGACAACTTGTAAAATGCGGTTTTTTTTTACTAAAACAGACATAACTTCTCCAAGGAATTACCGATGTCCTTCATTCTTTTTTCAAAATTAGCAGAAGAGTCCGCACATTTTTAAATTGCGTAACAATTGTTTTAAATATTAGTAGTTCTTTTGTTATACAGTTTTGAATCTCGGTCAACTTCATTTTGACTCACGCTGTATTACACAAATAGAAAGCAGCCTTCATAGACCAATTTTACATTTTTTCTATGTGGTATAAAACAAAAGTTGACGTCAAAATATTGTACACAAATAAAACACAAACGAGTCAACTTGTATTCAACTGAGTCATTTAAGACCATTTGGAGACACGTCATTGTGACTTAAGTAACTTTTTTCAGATTAATTGCATTCAAAAATTAAAGTTGATTATTCAATGATTAATTGTGTCTGTGTCTATTTACTTAGTTGTCTGCAATGCCGCGAGAATACTGCACAGAAGTTAGTATTCCCCCTGTAAATATTCTCATGAACAGTGTTCACGCAATGATTTTGACCTTGCGTCTATATTGACAAATGTGTTAGTGCTTACGCCACAACCACTGAGGCTTAAAATTAGCTTAAAAAGCATCTTCCTCGAACATTTTCAGAAACCCGTTGCTACAGGGTAACAGCCCGCTAGTCCGAAGGTCCGCTAGTCCGAAAATGAAATAAGGTTCGTTAGTCCGAAAGCGTATTTTCCTATACCTGAGGGTTCACTAGTCCGAATTTGAAAAAAGGTTCGCTAGTCCGAAAATATGGTTCGCTAGTCCGAATTTGAAAAAAGGTTCGCTAGTCCGAAAATGATATCAGGTCCGCTAGTCCGAAATTTTAAAAGGTCCGCTAATCCTAAGGTTCGCCAGTCCGAAAATGAAATAAGGTTCGCTAGTCCGAAAATGAAAAGAGATTCGCTAGTCCGAAAATGATATAAGGTTCGCTAGTCCGAAAATGAAAAGAGGTTCGCTAGTCCGAAAATGAAATAAGGTTCGCTAGTCCGAAAATCAAATCTACAAAACTTTATTAATTTTTCATTTTCGGAATTTAATTTTTGGCGGGAAAATTTTGACACGACACGGCAAAATTTGTTTTGACCGCCAGTTTGAAACGGTCTGTCCGATTTTCAATTGTTTTTCTTTATTTTAGTTCTTTTGAAGTACTTTATCTGTGACCAGAGTTTCAACGTAAAATACCTTTGCGAAAGCGCTTTTTCGGTGTCATATGGACCCCCCCCCCCCTGACCACTGTCGGGCATGTGGAGGACCTTGACCACTTAAGTGTTAACGAGTATGGAATCTACATTTTGTTGGAAACGAATATTAGGTGATTCAGATAAGTTCTTCTACCTGAATAATTTGTTATGTTCCGTCCATGCAAGTTTCTTTACCTAAAAAAAAACTGGGTCAAACAACATATTAGCCCTTATGTAGGAGTTGTTTTAGTGAAACTGGTGCATGTTTTTGGACTTTTGGATCATTCCTTACAATGTTCGAAATAAGTCTCAATTTTATCATTCATTTGAGGGGACGTCGTAAGGGAGTCCAAGGCTGAAAGAACTGCTGCTACAAAGTTGTGAAGAGCCAGAGAACGATAGTTTTTAAACAGTCATTTAATTTCTCAAGTGAATCCTCAATTGAAATCTCAATTACTTCCGGTTTTTCACTACAACCATACAAGACTCTTGCACATATCTGGTTTTGTATGTATGTATACACTCTTAAAAAAAGTTGGGTAAAAAGGGAACATGGTTGGCAGGTGGGTTAAATTTTGCACAAAATTGTTTTTTTTTTCGGTACACAATCTTGAGTAAATGGTGCACGTTTTACCCAACATTGTGTCAAATTTTACCCAACATGCCAACCATGTTCCCTTTTTACGCAACTTTTTTAGAGTGTAGAGTAAGTAAGATAATAGTCGACCGACAAATTTGGTGAAGTCTAAATTAAAGTTGGTAAATTACACTGATAGATTTGAATATTCACCAAAGTGAACCAAAGTGAACAAAATTGTTTTAATTAGAGTATTAAATGGTGATATCCGTGTAAAAGTTGTACACGGCACAATTGAATACGCCAGAATAAGAACAACCAAACTCCAATAGCTCCCTTCTGTTAATTACATTTATAAAATATAAATGCATACAAATTTCAGAAAATGCTCTCACATCACTAAAATAGCAATTCTATGTCAATATCCTAATCATATTGTCACATTTGACCTTGTAGTTGACTTGTTTAGACATTGTTAGATAATTGTTATAGTACATAGTTGCTATATTTAAACAGCCATTACAAAAACATCCCAACTCCATGAGCTCCCCTCTGCCACTATATGCTAGGAAAATTATCTAACAATGTCTAACAAAGTCAACTACAAGGTCAAATGTGACACTATGATTGGGATAAAGACATGGAATTGCTTTCTCGTGATTTGAAAACATTTTTCAGAGATTTATATGCATTTATTTTTTACATAACTTAACAGAAGGGAACTATTGGAGTTGGGATGTTCTTATTCTGGCGTATTCAATTGTCAGTGGAAGTCACCTGCGTTTAATTGAACATATGCGGCATACGCGGCTGGACTATTGACGGTCACGTGTTCATGGTGTCTGAAAAAGTCACATTGTACTATGCATGGGCAAAATATTGAAAAAGATCACACCTGCGTATAATCATGATAATGTTAGATAGGTTCATCTTGATCATTGTTGATTTATTCAACAGTTTAAAGCATTAGAGTAGTTCAACTTGATGCAATTAAAAAGCCTTGAACGTGACGAGGCTATGTTTAAAGGGAGAACAAAGGAGGTCTGGTGCCCAAGGGGCGCTCCAAAATTGTACCATAAATGGCGTAATTGTTGATAGCAAATTGCACCCTAAATCGCTAAGGCCAGTGAAGATGTTGAAAATTGCACCTCAAATGGCGTAATGGCGTAAGTTTGTAATGACTATTTGCAAATGAATTGTGAAATAAAAAGTACACAATTGAAGTTCTTCTTTATTTATGACGCCAGTACTTATTTTCTCTTGTTGTAAGAACTTTTTGTGCATTACATGTACAGCACAATACTGCGCTGAGCAACTCTGAGGTAAAATTGACCATGTTGGCAAAGGTAGCCTGAGTTTAGAACACCAAATGACGTAAATTATGCTGAAAATTACCCCTTTTCCAAAAACGTAGACGTCACCTGTAGTACAAAACCAGACCCTTTTACGCCATTTTTGATGATGAGCACGAGTACCAATTGCCATCTTAAACGGTCCCCTAGGGTCTGGTGTGGTATATGGACTACCTTGCAAAAACTGAACCAAAGTCTACGTAGCTCGCGTAGGGGAAATGAGCCAACGATTTGGCATTTGGAAGAAATAGCATATGAAAAAATAGAAAATAATCAATCAAACAAATCTTTACGCGCGCAATTTGCATTTTGAAACTCTTTCTATTGACATTACTGACTTAAAAACAAACAAACAACAAACAAACATGAATCTGTGTCAAACAACACCACAATGAAAGAATGGTAACATGTTGTGGCAATATGCAAAATTGAGTGTTTTTCTACACTGTTGAAAAGGCTTATTCTCAAGATCAGAGGTGGGCAACCTTTTTCGATAACTTGGGATAAAAGAGAGTGTGTGGTCAGTCTCATCTTCTTTCGTTAAGACACTCTTTTTATGCACCGCATCATAAACGAAACTTTCTTTTTATGCCTATCAAACACCGAATTGATTTGGACGCATTGACTTTTTCGACACTTTCCTTCTAAATGAAAAAAAAAATGTAACCCTTGTCAGTGTCAGTATGGTGTGCAATATGTTGTACTTATTAATAGACATAAGATATGGGGGATAGCAATGTGTCAACCGTGGTTATAAAATGACGCTGCTAACTCTAAATCAATCAGCAATGTTGAAGATGCGACAGGGCGTGTTGGAGCATGTATTGTTATGATATAAATCAGTAAACAGAGCACACGACATTATCTGGTTTAGTATTACATAAGTAGATACGTCATTTTTCTATGTTTGTGGCTGCTAATAGTCATGAGTGGGTGGACCATGTTGAAGCAGACAATACAAAATAAATGATTGCAAATTTGGCGCGTAAATCATATTTTATCATATTCCTCAAAGAATACGTTTGTCTCAGGTAAATTCAATCTTTTAAAAAATCAGTTTTTAAAAGCATGTCGGTGAAATATGTTAACATATATCTTCGGGGATTATAATCTTTTCTTAGTTCTCTCTAGAAGTGTGTACAATGAAACCTCTTTAACACGAAATCTGTTAATACAAAGTCCCTTATAACTCAAAATTGATTTCAAAGTCCCTGACTCTGAATTTGTATGCAATTAGTGATTGATACCACAAAATCCTGATAACACAAACTAAAATGTGCTTCCCCATAGATTTTGAGTTAAAGTGGTTCAACTTTTAGTAGTATGCGTGTATGCTGCATGGCAGTGATTCTGGTTACCAGGTCACCAAGGAAGTTTGCTTTAGTTTATCTCTTTTTTAACTATACACAAATTGCTCATAGGTAACAAGTTGTTTTTGCTTTGTTAAATAGAAGAGGAGAATACCTACCATTGATCATGTTGATAGCAAAACCAAGTTATAAGGTGTGGTTTAAAAAAATATGCCCCTCTATGGTTATACGTGTCACAAAGTGTAAGCATGGAGGGGCATGGTTACACGTGTCACAAAGTGACTTGGTTTACAAATACTGTGCTCAATCAGGGAAATCTCGGGCGGTATTTATTGCTAGACGTTTTTGGCAGGCGAAACCAGAGGAGGGTGGTCGTGGCAACTATACTGGTTGCCGGCTCTTGTCGTACGGTATAGTAGCCAATCCCCCGGTTGCGTCATGTCCTATACCGCCTCTGGCGTAAAGCCGTTGGGATTCGTTGAAAAATACAACTTCTTTAAAATTATTTTCGTAATCGGTAAAAAATATGATAACATATATAAAAAGTGGGGTTCACGCGTGAACCCCAGCGGATTTAGAATAACATAATTATGTTGATTACTATAGACCATATCTATAATTGACATACTCCCGCCGTTGATGGGGTAACTTCCACAGAATCGGGCGGGGAATCGGAACTCAGAACGAGGCCAAGTATGATAAATACACTACTTGATCTCGCTCTCAGTTCCGTTCCCCGTCCGATTCTGTGGAATTACAATCAACGGCGGGAGTATGTCAATTATAGATATGGTATATAAGAACACTTTTGTATTTTTTTGAAGAAAGGTAAAAATATGATCTTTGTAATTATTTTCTTCAATACGTGAGTCACGTGACCAAATAGAAATACACGTAAATCGCACCCTAAATTTGTGTTTTAGAAATCCCTCGTCCCTAAATCTAGTGGATGCTATTTATCGTGTCCTATGCCGCCTGGGCGAAACCAAGTTTATTACATTATC